>BPLR01020314.1:0-66938 GCA_021605095.1 Caerostris extrusa | reverse complement strand
ACATGATATAAAAAAAATTATTTTCGAAATAAAAAATTTATTTTTATATTGAAGTTATAAAATGATGTTTAAATATTTATTAAACTTCAGACAACTATTACAACTGTGTAATTAAAAATGAATTAACAATGTAAGCAATGTAATAATTAAACTATTTATATTTATCGATCATAGACAAAAAAACCCTATACTTTACCTTACATTACAAAGAAAATTTTTAAAATAATTGATAACCTAACCAACTATTATTTTCAATTTCCTACACTCAATATTAAAATTAAATTAATAGAATGACTGGGTTAAATGGGTAGCCTCTGTTTGACAGAACAAAATAATTTTTTTTTTTTTAAAAAGTAGCATTTTTATCGATAAAAATTTATTAATGTAAAACGTAAAACACGTAAGAAGAATAAAGATAACTTCATTGTATAAATACAACTTCAGAATATCATGTTTGTAAAACTGAAACAATAAACACCGTCATACACAACTTATTATATAAATAAATTCTTGCATCCTTTTATACCTTTTTTTTTTTTATTTTTTTAACCTTAAACCAGTGTTTAAAGTTACAAAAAAAAATTAATCTCGTAAGGAAATAGAATAATCTTTTTTAAAACAAAAATGGCTTTTAATTTAATTATTCATCGTCATTTCAAAAGCATAGTACTTGACATTAAATGCTTAAATTTAATATCAAGGTGCAGGGACATAACATTTCTTTTTGTTATTTTATTTTTTTAAACGTGGCAAAATGATTCAAACTTTAATGAAAGAACACATTTTTTTTAATAAAACTTTCGTCTTAAAAATTACGGAAAGACATGCTTCTTTCGATATTTTTTAGTTTATTTTGTTTTTATCATTTTTAGAATGAATTATAAAAAATAATTAGATATGATAAAAAAGTAATTCTTTTAAATATTTGAAAAGCGCAATATTTATTATAATTTTCGAAATTTATTTTATTTTATTGAATTTTAATGTCATTTTTCAGGTTTAATTTTTTAAAAAAATCATATTATGATTCAAACCAAAAGGAAATCTTACGTAAATTTATTTGAGAAGATTATAATATTTACCAAATACCACACCAAATGCCTGCTTCCCCATTAACCCAGACTCAAATTTGTATCATTCCGAAACGCATCATTTAATGGTTTCTCAATTTTGGAATAACCTGGGAGAAAATTTCTAAAATATCATGTGAAACCTAGGAAGCTTTACATTTGTTTAACATTTTGGACGAGGGAATTTTGAATAACAATTCAATTATGCTTGAAGAGGACTCCAATTAGACAACCTAAAAATTGAATTTCTCTTTAAGAAAAATAGACCCTTTTTTAAATTGATTTCCAATCTGTATTCTAATGCTACTTTAAAAACGCGTTTAAGTTTTCCAAACCTTCTACCTCATTCCTGGAAAATAATGTTAAAATAACATGCATATTACAAATGCATTATCCCTTATTAGATCTATAAAAGCATTGCAAACAAATCATAAAAATGCTCTAAGACATGTAGACAAATGAAATGACGTGTTTAAAAATTCAAATAAACCTGCATGACAAATGAATGCTAAATATTTCATGCATTTTTCTTCAACCGGTATAGGGAAAACCCATTAACTAAATTCGAAAAAAAAACTTTATTCTTCTCTAAATGATCTAATATCTCCTCTACTTGAGCCATAGAAAAATATTCTTAATGAAATCTTAATCTAGATAACCTAATCTAGATCTTATGCTTACAATATTGGGGCCTTATTTCAAAACAAAGAAATTTAATTGCCAAGTGATCTTTTTATCAACATTTTTTTATTCCAAAAACAACAATCTTCTAGATCGTTTGCAAGACTAGAACAGCATATTTTAATACAACATTAAAACGTAAATAAGACTATTTAGGTTGTTTAATTGACTTATAACTCTTCTATTAATTGAAAAACCTAATTCTGCAAAAGTATCACTGATATGCCTAATATCGAATGAGGCGCTGTCAAGTACTGTTGAAAAATAAAATTGTACTATTAATTTCGTATGCGGAAAAAGCTCGCTAAGCACTTCCTCAAAGTCAACGGGTTCGCAGTTATTCAATGCAAAGAAAGTAAAGTTGCTGTCTCAGCAAATACTTCTTTGTGTTTATTCAACTGCAAGACGCTGTTTTCTGTGAAAAAAAAGGTTTATTTAGAATAATAAGTTCGTTTCCGGTACCTGTGAGAATTTATTTTTTTCTCATAAACAAGAATATCAATAAATTCTAATTTATTCTGTGACATTTTATGTGCATAGTGCCATAGTTACCTGCATCACTTTCTTTTTTAATCATTTCGTAAGGTTTTGGACAATTTCCAGCAAAATGAAAGGTTTTATTTATTTTTATTTTTTTGCTCCGCATAAATAATAAATTCTTTTCAGTTTGTAGATTTTAACTTCTCCGTGGGTATGACTCAATTTTAATTTGCTTTTGTTAAGTAAGGGACTATCGTTTCATCATTATGCGATCTCACTTTGTTTCGGATAGTGATTTACAGCATGATGAAAAAAAAAATAGTATTTTCTTAATAATTAATTTGGAATAAAACATGCGGTACTCATTCGTTTTCGTCGGTACTCTTTCACAAACACCAATGCACTCTTTCATTTTGAAGTCTAATGCTTCATGCAATTTATCAGCAACAAATAAAAAGCATAACTTTTATGATCCTTATATCCCTCACTTGACAATTATATTCAAATAACGCGGAGAATTGAATATGAAAATCACTGGGTAATTGTTGAGCGTTTTGAAATTATTCAAACATTCCCTAAGCGGTGATTGAAATTTAGCTAAAAACATTTTTAGTTTTCCTTTTATTCCTCCCTTATTGGATACATTAAAAAACATTACTAGCTTTACCCCATAGAAAGTTAATTACTATCACAACTTGTAATATTATCGGAATTTGTTTGGTAACAAATGCTTTTTCTAATGAAGTAAAAACAAATGCAAAGCTTCCGGTTTGTCAGAAACAGCAATAGTTATGGTTTTACATTCACTTATCACTCACCCGCTCACTCAGTCAATCACTCAATCACTATTAAGATTATAAACCAATATATATATATTTGGTCAACAATAATATATAATCTGTCAACCTCGACAAATCCTATTGTTTAAAGAAAATAAACGAAATATTTGCTGTTTTAATCGATATTTAATTTATAAAATTATTATAAATATTAAGGATTTCAATTTTAGTTCTGAATATCATTCTAAATGTGATATTTATTAATCTCATAGTAAAATAAAAATAATATACAATGAAATTCGATTTAATGAATTTTCACTTGAAGAATTTCTCTGATTTACTGAAAATTATTAAAACAATTATTAAGGAAATACTTTTATAATGGGCTTTTATAGATTATCTGATTATCTGTATAAATGCTTTTTGAAATTATTAATTTTTTTATTTAATGGTATTATTGGTTTAAAAAAGCTAGCATTATAGCTAGCAAACAGCATTTATAGCTATATTTCTATTTAAAATAACAATATAATTACATTCAATATTTGTTCAAACATTTCATTTTTATTTTTATATTGTGTTCAGTGTTATACGAATCATAAAATATTAAAAATAGAACAGAACCCGCAATAAATTCTCTGTTTCACAATGAATGAATTGTATCCTGAGAAAATGCTTACTCAATACTAAAATGTTTTTTATCTTTTTTTGCGACATGAATAATAAAACTTTACCTCTTGCCTTTGAATTATAAAATATGATTTTGTTTCAAATGTAAATCAACAGCAGGGACAAAACTCAATATGTATGGACATTTCCCATAGAGAAATGTAGCATAAATGAGAAATATTTCATTCGTTATATTACTGCAATGATTACGTTTAGTATTTCAACACTTCTAGCGAAAATGTGAATCGACATTCACTTCCATTTTATTGCTTTTCTAGAGCGTAATACATTCTACATATAGGATTTCACTGAATTATTCAGAAATGGTCTTTCTTTATGTTTGAATTATTAAAATGAAAAACTGTGTTGATGTGGCAGTTGTTTGAAAAGAGTGTTTTACTTTGACATGGTATTCTTTGTTTGAACTGTGGTAGAAAAGTTACATTCAGGAACTTTTATATTAATATTTTTATATTTTTGTAGTATGTAAATAAAATATAAACACTACAAACAAGAATATTATCATAATTAAATATTAGGAATTAATAATTTATACTTTTCACATATCTAGTTGAAATAATTTATGATGATATTTTAGATGAAGAACATTTAACATACAATTAAAATAAAGTAAAACTATTTCACTTTTATATGATAAAACGTTCCTCTTTTTAACTATAAATATAACTGTTTTGATCCGTTTTTTAAATAAACTACACTACGGAAGATCTCTAACAGGTAAACGAATATTGTTTCAAATGTAACTATTCCCAATTTTCAATTCACGTATATGTGTCCAAATATGTTGCCCACGTATGTTCTCAATTATATTGTCATCGAGTTCCAGCGATTCTTTAAAAAAAAAATCACTGCAATGTATTTGACTAAAAAATTTGTTTATCAGTTGATTTTGCCTTGCTAACTTGTGTGTGTTACCTCTAGGACAAAAGTACATACATCTGCAAATCACAAACACCTATGTGCATAATTTAATTTTTCAAACATTATTCAAATATATTTATTATCTGTTCATAAATTGTACGATTAATTTTTTTAAACTATTGAATTTAAGTTCTTTCACGTATCAGTTTGAAACTATTAAAATAAGCTATTCAGTCGTTTTAATAAACGAAACAAAAACATACTTCACTTATATTTATGAGAAAACTAAAAACATTAGTGCCAGGAAAACTGAATATTAGATGCTCAATATTAAATTTTAAATGGTATTTACGAAATTATAAAAAATTCTTATTCTTTTTACCAGTTACAAAATAAAAAAATGTATTTTTAGATGTGTTACATTTATAATGAAATGAGATTGTTATATATATAGAGAGATATAATTATCTTTTATTGAAATTGTTTTAATAATATTTTTAGTAAAGGTGCATACTTAAATTGATTTCAGTGGAAATTATTTCCACATTAATTCTTTCAATTTATTATCAAGATATTCCGAAGATATTAGTTTCGAATTTCATTAAAAGGTATACTATTTCAATATTATTAAGTTGTATCGTATAAAATGAACTTTTAAGTTTATAATTTTTCAAAGGTCACAAATAAAAATTGTAAGCACATATTTAATCAAAATATACTCAATTCTTGCATGCAGGTCTGCCATGATTTGCAAAACATTTTAGGCCACTTTTGATTTATAGTTTCATCATTTTGAAGAGATACGAATTTTTAAAAATTTTGACCAGATTCGACGGATTAAAATTTTCTGTTAAACTTAAAATCGAAAATATTAATATTTAAAAATATATTTACATGTGCAAAAAAAATTCAGGAAGAAAATGTTAAATTTCAAAATAATTCTCTAAAAAAAGAATAATAAAATGTTAATTAAAAAAATAATACCTCGTTAATAATAATAAGTTTCACAACTTATATATATACATGTTAGTTTACATGGATATTCCTGAAATCTTGTGTAAAATAATTGTATTTCTGAATAAATGACTTCTTTAAAAATCGAAAATCAAAAGTTAAATTGAACATTTTTCATTTAAAACAAGTTATAATACTATTTTGAATTTTTAAAACTCATTCCCAAATTTTTTGTTTATTTAAATTATTTTCCAAATATCAAATATTTTGTATGCTTATTTTAAAATTGCATTTTTAAATCTAGCAGACGCAAGCATTTTTATATATAAAATTTTCTTAAAGAAATTTATTGTTTAACATTTAGTGGTAAAATACACCCCAGACAGAATAAATTGTCTATATATATCATTGCAAACGTACTTTAAATTTATGGCTATAATTTCTTTGTAATTGCATGCACATTTCTAACATTCAATGTAAATGCATTTATGTTAAGTCCATATATTTCTGTATGATTCCAACTTCTTTTAACAGTTTCCATTATTGTGATTTTCTTTATTAAACGTGAAATATATTCAAAATACTTCAAATGTTCATTGTAAAATAAAAGAATTTCTAAACTTTCTAGTTGGATTCTTACTGAAATAAAAAAACAACCTCATCATGTAGTGCGGCCTTGTAAGAGCTTCAGCGAAATCCTTAGTTTTCTTCCATTTCAAGAATTACTCTTTGGGGAATAAAGGTGTCTTACAATAAGTTCTCATTGGAATCTTTCTCTTGAAACAGAAAAACCATCAAAATTCTAATGACTTCCATAGACTTTCGCAGAAGAAAGTTTCTTTTCTCTTGTAACCTACTGACAGTGATAAAGAAAAGAATAGGAAAGAGCTATTTTGTATAAGTCTGTGTAATCTTTTGCATATTTGCATCGATCAAATTTATCCTCAATCTTCTTTATAAAAAAGCAAAGCTAATGAAAGCTCTTTAAGGACAAGATACTTGATCGTTTTTCAGATTTAATTGACTTTATAAACATTGTTCTTCATATTATTCTGTATATACGTTTATTTGTAAGACATATAAGTGATGCGATTTTTTTTAAAGCAATAATCATTTGTGCGTGCTTGTAAATCCTCATTTTTTAAAAATATATCTGGCATATATCACATATTGGCGCGTACTCAAAATTAAGAAAGACCTAAACATTAATTACTAATCCGTATTATGCACGTAATTATAATTTATTACTAAATTTTAATCATATTTGTTACAAAAAGCAAGTTGTCTTTTGGAAAATCACTAACAATAACTATCAACACTTCCTCACATAGCAGTAATAAGCGACACATAACAGCGCATCAACAAATACTCTCAAAGCACTCCTTTGTAGAGAAAATGATGTGTAAAATGAACAAAAAAAAAAAAGCATACTAAAATAATATTTTAAGATAATATGATTTATCTTAAAATATTTCCTTTAATTATTATCAATCATTTTTTATAATTTTTTGGTAGGTAAAGACATGTTTATTTTTTATTTTCTTCATAACAGTTTGCCGCAACTCAAAATTCAAATGCTAAAAAATCTGAGATAATTAAAAATGTTGACAAAAAATTGTGTTTATCTTATTTTTAGCCTTTATTTTGTCACATATTTTTAGCATTGAATTTTTATTTAAAAATATTAATTTTATTCAATAAATTTTTCAAATGAATTTGTGGCAAGTTCATACACATAGAATAAAAAACTAACTACTAAAGATTACATCTAAATTAAAATAAATCACAATAATACATTTATTCAAACTGATTTAAAAAACTTAATTGGTTTCTGTCTTCTTGCAGACTTCCGAAATCATAAATTGACTATGCAAATATGCAGCCTATAAGCTAATTCTTTTAAATTTAAATATTTTAAAACTGAATATTAAAAAAAAAAAATCACTGTATTAATCTTTTTAATGAGCAACGTGAAAATTTTTAAAAAAATCACCATGCAATTTTTGAAATATAAGCAGCTTGAAAGATAAGATTAACGATGTTTTAATTGATGATAGTAAGCCTACTTTGTTTTTTATGAGCTTGCTAAAAACTTTATTACAACTTTTAGTCATTAGCTATTTCCGTTTACTATTTTTTACAGTAAACAGTTTTTTTTCGTGTGTAAAAAAACATTTTTTTTCAAAGCTAATTAGCTTTAAAACTCTGACGCAATACATAATACATAGAAGTCATGTTTCACACATATAATATATATTGCTTTTTAATGACTGTTATTAGATTTTTTCTTTTATTTAATAGTTATTTATTCATTTTATTCTGATGTGATCTTAAAATCAAGATAAACAGTTCGCAAATATTTAATGCTGTCATTTTAAGTAGTAAGTTTTAGAATATTTTTTTTATATTTTGAAGATACATATTTTTAAGTAATATTGTATTCTGTATAGAAACTACCATCATTTACGCAATGATATTAGCAAAAAAATCTATTATTCTAATTTACAAAGATCATTAAATTCAACCTATTTCTGACTAATATACGTATAAACATTTCTATCAATGCAAGATAGGCTCGAAAATTCAGTACCCAACATTAAAATTTCTTTGGATTTTTTTTTATTTATGGGTTTGAATAATAAAATGTGATTTTGTTTTGAATCAAAATGAACAGTAAGAATAAAATTAAATTTGATGTGTACGTATTCCTTGAGAGAAAGATAATATGAATACAGAAAATTTATTCAGTAAATTGTTAGAACGAAGTAAGTTTAGTCTTTCAGCAAACACACCTCGATTCAAAATGTTGGACACACAAATGCGAAAAATAAATTAGAATTCCAGGCAACGTTGTCGCCGGAACAATATTCCTAATGTATTTCTTTTTCGTCATAAAAGAAATATGTGAAATGGCCTTCATATTTGTTTTGTTCATTTTCTTGACTTTAACGCATTCTGCATACATGATTTCGGTACAAGTTTTGCTGAGATTGCTTCTTTTATTGAGTGAATCATCAAAATCAGAAAGTTGGTTGATGAAAGCAATTGTTTATTATAGTATTTCGCATCTCATTAAGATAAAGAAATAGAAAATATTACAAAAATAGTCTTCATTTGTAGATGAACAATCAAAATTTTGTTAAGAAGCATTGTACAATGTATTTAAATCATTTTTAAATATAATACAGTTCAATAAAAATCATAATTGAAGCTTTTTTTTAGTTTAATAGCTTGCAATATATTTTTACAAATGTGATTGAAATAATGTAATGTAAAACTTAAAATAATGTAATGTAATGTATAATAATAAGCATTGTCCAAAGTACTTCAATTTTTTTAAAATACACTATAATTCAATAATAATCTTTATCAGAACTTTTTATAGTTTAAAAATTTATAATATTTTTTTGTCTATTTGATATATATGAATTTAAGAAATGTAATCTAAAAAATTAATTAGAATAAAAATTCGCCATTATTAGATACGCAATTATATTTTTACACGAAGAACATAACATAATAAGGACCTATTTTAAACAGATGAGGTTGACAGCAGCAAATCAACAAAACTTTCATATTTAATTGCTCCATATATGCAAAACTTACATCAGGTAATAGATCATTAATGTTAGATCTCTAATACTTTGCCATCAAGTTGTTCTATTGTGTAATACTAAATTAAATCAAATTTTTGCATAGGCTTGTTTGGTGACATATGCATTATTCTACTGGAACACAGTAATGTACTTAAAGTATGTATAAAAAAAAAAAGGTATTTAGTAAAACAATATATGCAAATGAAATTTTAAATCTTCTAATTATTGTAATCGTTTAAATTCCATGAAATATATTGTGTTTTATTTAGTTTATGTAGTAAGGTTTTTTTTTTTTTTTTCTATTAAATTAGTATGAAAAAAGCGTTCAGTATTTCAAAAAGAAAAAAAATAATCCTATTAATAAATTAATAAACTAGTAATACTAGTAACAAAATACTACACTAGTAACAAAATATACAGTATTAATCTATATTTGTGATTTTAAAAATGAACTGAAATATTTTTAATTTAAATTTATTGATTGAAAAGATAATTACTTTAAAAACAATTAAGTATTGAAATTGTTTTATCTTCTTTTTTTTTTCCCCTCAGATAGATATAAAATTAAATAATTATTTTGAGATTAATTGCATGTGCAATGAAAGCGGAAATAAAAGCTAATTAGAAAGATTAATTTTTCCATTGTAGATATTACTGAATGATCTTTTTTATATAATTGATTATTCTTGAAATTCTTTTAATTACAAGTTGATGCAGTGCTCCTCTTTTCCTCTTTCCATCCAGAAAATTCTCGGCTTTTACTTTTTTTAAAATACTAAGCAGAAAGTTTACAGTTTGGTACCGAAACTTATAAAATGTAAAAGAAAATTTTGAATTAACCCTTTGTAGAGGTGCAACAAATGCATAAAGTCAAAAGCCTTGGCTATAAAAAGTCAGAAAAATTATGTCCCAAAAGCCACTTTTAGGAAAGTTATTATTTTTTTTTTAAATTTATTAATTTTGATGAAGTAAAACAACTCTTTGTGGGCCCATATTAAATAAATTCTGAAAAATACTTGTTGTTGTATTTGGGAAAAGGACCTAAGTTCAAATTGAGATTTAATAACAAATATCATTGTTATACAAAAATTCTTAATTGCAATATATTTTCCTAAGTATACTTATCTTGTTTTTTAAAAATATTAATATTCTTGAATGTTGTAGTAATATCCTTTCTCTCCGAGTGATAACGTTAAAGGGAAAATTATTTAAGAATGATTTACTTCAAAATGGACATTGATATAAATGAAAATTATATACAAATTAAATTAAACTCTTTCATTTTTCAAGATTGTTTTCATTCGATATTTTATTATAGAATTTTCCCGTGGTTTCAACTGTCTTGAAGTATAAGTTTCTACTATTATCGTATATTTACGATATACTTTTCAAAACAAATATTTGTTTTCGGAAATCGCTTTGTTCTAAACGTAATTGCTGGTTTTAAAGCTTTTCATTGCCTCAGAAAAATCCCGTCATATGACGATTAATTAGTGACTGAACATATCCCAAAATAGGAATGAATGTTGGTATAGAGTTCATCAAAATGTAACATTGGCTGATAAAAATAAACATTTACGTCGTGATTTTTTGTAAAAATAGCAAAGCAATATATAATTTCCTTAATAACAAGTCATTTTCCTAGAATTCTATGGAAGTCTTTCGAAACAATCGTTTACTGTCGCTTCAAACGACCTTAATATAACAGTATATAGACTTCGATTATCGCTTCTCTAATCCTCCCTATGTGATATTTAGGATTGGTCTATAGTGATATGTAATATTATAATATAATCCCTATTTAATGCTGTTCTATAAAATCAAAGCGTTCAATTACAATAACATTGTAATTGATCAATTCGGTACAAAATTAAACTATGAACAATTGATATACCTACTTGTTCAATTCGCCATAAAATTAAATTAAGTTCAATCAATATACCTACTTGAACAATTCGACAAAAACTAAACTATGAACAATTAATATACCTAATTGATCAATTCGATCTATGATCTATTAATATATTTAACTGATCAACTATGATCTATTAATATATTTAACTGATCAACTATGATCTATTAATATATTTAACTGATCAACTATGATCTATTAATATATTTAACTGAACAATTCGGTATACAATTAAATTATGATCAATCACTATACCTATTGATCAATTTGATGTAAAATTAAATTGTGTTCAATCATTATACCTAATTAATCAACCAATTAGATATAAAATTATTTTCCACCGCTTTTAAATTAAATCTCAATTTAAGTTAATAAAATATAAAATACTTTAAGTGCAGAAATTTTGCATTATAGAAATGTCTTTCAAAAATTATTTTTTAAACTCAATGCTTTATTTAATCTTACTTCAAATTAAATTTTCCATCCTTTCTAAGAAAAACAAAACAAGCTGTGTGAATGTCATAAAAGTCCAACAGAAAACTTTACTTAGAGAGCATTTTTGCAAAATACAAAGAAAAAAACTCATTCATTCCGCTTTTGCTTCTTATTTTTGTAGCTGAAGTTTTTCATTTCACAACTCAAGTTTCCTCAAGCTTTTAAAGCATTTTAATTCTTTCCTTCTGAGAATGAATTGGTTTTTGCAGTGTTTTTGTTTCTGACATTTTTATGTTCTGTTTCTTTTCTGAGTTTTTAATGTGATGTATCATTTTAATAACAACCATGGATATTAAAACAATTTAACGACTATTTTAGGCACAATTTCAAAAAAAAAAAAATAGAAATGTTTAAAAATCCAATAAAATTTTACTTCTAGAAATGTTTGAATTTCATTATGAGTATACATTTCATGATGCCTTAAATGGTTAATAATTAACACAAAAAAATATGATGAATTATTATATTATAATGCCATCATATACTTATAAAATACATTTAATTCTATTATATTTATCTAAATCTACTATAATTCTGCTATAATTATCTAATAAATTATCTACTTTATACAATTTATGTATAGTTATAAAAAAAGGCAAAAAAAAAAAAAAAAAAAAAAAAAAAAAAAAAAAAAATAGACATTTGTAATAAAATAAATAAATAAAATTATAATAATAAAATAAAAAAATAATGAAATATAGCCTTCCATAAGCAAAACCAAATCATATATTGGTAAATTATTATGTTATCTTTTCTAAAAGGTAGTAGATATGAAAAAGTTTAAAGGTTATTACTTGGGTTTTAGATATCATCAATTCATGCAATCATTAAAATAAAAATTATTGATCAGAATAAAAATTAAAAGAAATAATTTAAAAAAAAACATGCACATATGATTTTGATGTGCATGATATATAAATAAAAAACATATTTTAATAAATTTATTCAAACTGTAACATATAACTTATTTTATAGTTTCCTAAAATAAATTATTATTCAGTCTGCATTTCTACATGGATTGTTTGAAAATTAGTATTCTACAAAAATAAAATAATTAAACAATAAATAAGAATTATAATAACATTCACTATAAGACTATTTTACAAATTAAATTTTATTTGAAATGTAACATCCTATTTAATGTAGTTCAGTCCAATTCTAATAATTCATTTTTGTTTTATCTATGCATTTTTGACTACTGGTCAGATTATAAAAGTTTAATAAATATAATCAAATATAATTATAAGCAGAAATGACGTAACAACTTGAAACACACAGAGAATATGATTCAATTTGAATATTTATATAGACATAAAAGCTTTTATTATAAGCATTGCCACCTATTAATATTTCCTCACTCACTCACTCACTTATTTTAATTATTAATATACATCTTATTTTCTTAAAACATGAAATCATAATTTACGTCAGTTTACTGAATTTTCATCTGCATTTTACTACTTTTTTTTTGTACTATCCTTCTTTTGCATTATACTCTATAATAATAATAAATATTTATTTTAGGTTATTCAATGGAAGGAATCAATTTCGAATTCAAATTTAATTTTCTTGCTTACATACAAATATGTTATTTTTGACATTTTTCAGTTATAAAAGATTACTCATAAATACTTTAACCACAACAATTTTAACATATGGTATGAAAAAACGTTTTCCTAACGATTTATCAAATTTTTCACAATATAAAATCTTTCTATCGAACTGGACTTTACATAGACGAAGGAATGGTGTTTTCTGAGGATGATTTGTTCCTGTTTTATATTTATAGTAGTAATTTTACAGTTGCTTTATCACAAGGTGGAAAACATTTATTATTTGTTCATTTTAAATTGCTTTTTTATAAGTTTGACAGAAAAATATAATATTTTTGATAGCAAATAATTTTCTTCAATCATATTTTTGTTATCTAGATAGTACATGGATTTTTCCAAATGTTCTTGACACCATGCAAGTATGGCAAAATATTGACAAAATGTATTTGCACATTTTGGGGAAGGTGTGTATTAATATTAGCATTATATAGAGCGATAGCAATATTTTAACTGATTTTTTCATTAGTATTTTTTTTTACAAGATAAGCATATTATTGCTAATAGTGAATTGCACAATGAGCATATTATTTGATTTTTGAAAATAAATAATTGATTTTATAAATAAAAGATTATTACTTTTTTTACAAATTATTTTGCAGTTCAACGTACATTGATCATAAAAAGAAACAATTTTATTATTTTTTCCAATAATTATATAAAAAAAATATTATAATTATAAACATACAGGTAAATGTGATTGTATCCAAATCGAAAAAGTATATAAAAATAATAGTAATTATTATTATGATTTGATTTAAAATTAGAAATTATTGAATTAATAAAAGTTAGTAATGATTGAAATCAGTTTAATAATTTTAAAAAATAACTAGAAAAATTATAGATAAAAAATTGAAAATTATTTAGGATTAATTAATTTATATTTACTAAATTGTATATATAATATTTTGCTCAAATCCCACTATGCTACTTCAATTTTATAAATTTAAAAAATTATATTTTATGATAATGTTTGTAGAGTAATGATGTCATTTGCTTATCTTTATTAATGTTGCAATTGATTCATGTAGGAGTACTTAGTATATATTTTATAACAGAGTTATATTGAACTTTTGTCTAATACAATAATATTGTAGTAGCATTTTTTTTGGTTATCTGTTCTCCATACATTCATCACTAGATTTTTAAACTATGTTGCATTCATTCAAGCGATATTTTTAGCCGCGTGAAATATGGTTTTTCTAGTCAAACGTCTCAGAGTTTATATTTGCATTGTAAAGAAAGTTCAAAACTCATTAATTTTATGTTCATTCAATAGCTCATATTTCAAGAAAAATTCTTAGATTGATTAAAATTCTTAGGAAAATTTAGATTAATATTTTACAAATAAGTTTCTATTTTAAATTAATAGAAAAAGCTAACTTTCAGAAGGAATTTCAGTGTAATTAAGTACAGTCTCGTCTTGGCTAATCAAATTGATATCTGTGTCAAGCATTATCTACCCACTTAACACCTTAATAGCTTGTAAAAGAGATTATCTCTCAACTTTATCCTCTGTTTATTTAAAATATCAGTCTTGAGATAAAAGGTAGTCCTCAGCATATAATTAGTTTAAGAAACTTTTCGTTGCCTAAATGCTTGTGTCATCCCTGCAGCAGAACATAAATCTCTGAAGGCCGAGTTACTAAACAAATAGTGAGGAAAACTGAGATGGCTGCTCCCACAATCTTGAATGTAATAGGCTTCAGTAAATTCCCTTTAGATTTGCGACAACTTAACTTACACTGCGTGTCTCCGTCTTGTAGCTCATTTATTTGCCAATTAAAAAGAAATAAAACCATTTAACCACTGATTCAGGAATTATTTAATCAATTTTTCACTGCAAAAAGATTTTTAAATTTGGTGTTTTTCTAATTTGAATCATTTTGGCGTCTTTTTTAATATATTACCTTATAAAGATGTCATTTTTACAATAATCTAATTAGAATATATTGTTAAGTAAACAAATATTAAGAAGAAATAAAACTAATTGTTAATTAATTAGTTAATTTGTTAATTAATTTTACAGTATATAAAAGAAGTTTAAATTTTTTTCTTTGCTTAAATACAACCTATCTTTTAATTAATTATTAATTATTTTAAATGCATAATGTCTTAATTCAACAAATCGTTTTTGTAAAACTGATTAAAATTTATATAACAGGTTCTTTTGTTGAATGTAGCTAAAAACGCATAATAATATTTAAAATTTAAATATACATATTTAATAATAAAAACATGTTTAATTTACTAAAAATGAGATATATTATTTATTCTTTTATTTAAAAACATTAATTTTTTATATAAGAAACTATTTGATAGATAAATATTTTTAAATAATTAAAAACATTCAATACAATGATCTATTTATTTCTACTTTCATACAATTATCATCGCAGTACAATGGCAAGTCGATTCTAAAAAATCGCTTTACCTTAACAGCCAAAAATTGGTTCACTTGTAAGCTTTCAGCATAGCTTCATAGTCCAATCCAAACCAAAGTTAAATATTATAAAGAGATATATTAGAGAATAAGTTATTTTATCGTTTCCTTTTGGTTTGAAAATTATTAAATTCCATTCGATGAAAAATCATTGAAATGTTTTAAAAATCTAATATACTTTGATAAATTGGTGACGGCGATTAAATAGATGAGATGAATTTAAAATTGGACATTTATGAAAATAAAGTAATAGTATGAAAAAAATCATGCCGCTCATAATTCGGAATATTTAGATATGTTTATAGAATATAGCACTAAATTATACTTTTAGGACAGTTTTTAATATTATTACGTATTATTTTTGTTTATTTTTTTTATTACATTTATTTTTTAAAAACAAAGATTTTACTACATTTATATTTATTGAAAATAATGTTCGTTTGGTGTTTTCCTATTAAAACTAATTCATGTAAATATATTAAAAAAAAATTTTTCCTATTTATTAAGTTAAAGGTTTGATACTAATTTAATAATATTTATATCAAAAATCCATTAAGTAAGCGTTTTGTTAGGTTTTACTTATTTAATTATGTTATTTGGACTTTAAAAATAATAATAATTTATTATTTTAAAGTCCAGTGCTTGATTTTTGATTTTATTTCTTGGTAACTATTTTTAATATTCTTGCATTGAATTAATGTAAATGTCTTGAGGAAAGCCATATCTTTGTCTTTACAAAGAAAAAAAGAATCCCATTTCTTTCATAAATTCAGTATCGAGAAAGATTTATCCATTGCCACGGAAGGTGTCTTCCCATTGTTAAGGTAATCTTCTTCACAAGCTTTTTAAAACCCGACACCTTGACGCAAACCGTAAGCATTCAATAGCATCTCTTTCACTGGTCGAACGAAAAACTGGCGTCTTTTGCATTTTGTGCCAGAGCAGCTTTGTACTTTTAAAATGAAATGAATCGAAAAAGTGAAACGTTGTCATTGTTATTCAACTTTTTTTCCTTTTCAGTACTTTCAGTATTTTCTTTTCCTTTTAGTACAATCGTTATTTGCATCCACTCTTTATTTCTTCGTCTGGCAAAGAAGATCCATCGCCCATTTTTTTTTTCATTTTATAAATCCCGAACGATAAAAAACTGCATCTTCTTTGTTTTTATAGCTTTTTTTCCTTCTCAATCGGATAATCTAAATTTAAATGATTGACTTCACAATAATTTTATTGTCCGTTTGGAACATTTTGGAAAGAAGAATTTGAAATTGAAGATTTCTTAGATGCCCAATTAGGCGTAATGGTGGATCATTTTAAAAGAATCAAATATTCTACATTTGATATGCAGAAGTAAAAGCATTATACGTGCATTATTACGTGCGTTCTCGTGGTAGCATTATATACCCCGAGAACGCAAGTATACAATTTCTTTACAAATTATATATGGTTAATAAAACTTAATCTATTTTATGAATATAGACAAAAATATAATTAAAACGTTTCTTTAACTGAATTTCAAATTTGGGTAGGTGCAAGTTTGTATTTTATGACGAATTTAGTAACATTCAAAACATTTATATATATTAAATATATATCTTAGATAATTATATTCTACTTACATCTAACAATGCATATATGATTGTTCATTCACTTTTAAAACACATAAAAAAATCATGAGTTCTGAATTGAATTCTTATATGGATAATACGCTTTATTAATTACACAATTCAATTTGACAATTAAAGATGATTAATAAAACCAAACTGAATAAATTTGCAACTTATTCATAAACTTCAAATAAGCTAATATAAACGTTGGAATAAATAATTCCATTTTTATGCATAGTAATCTGTGTAAAGATATAATGTCAGAAATTATCAGAAAATGTAGGATTTTTATCAAAACTAACTCAATTGATAAATGTTGAAACAAATTATTTTTCTAGAGCCAGCAAAAATTTTAAAAAATTGGAAAAAAAACTGAGTTTATTTCTTCTGAATGTTACAATATGAGTTGTTTAATATTAGATATGATACATACTTAATTAATTATATGAATAAAGAAATATGAACTCTAGAGATAACACACTGTGATAAATAATTATTATTCACATGAGAAAGTATGAATACATACTGGGACAACAGATGTTACGCGAATCTTTAAATTGCCATTGTTTTTCGCAGTAATTTTAAATGTTTTATTCATAACAAAATAATTTTTTTGAAATTAATAGCTAATAGTAAAATTATGGTGTTGATTATTTTTAAAAGCCTTAAATTAAACAATACCCGCTAATAGAAACAACTAGATACTCCGTTTACCCCAACACACACATTTAACCATTATGAATTCCGAAATAACCCATACCACAAATTAAATCTACATTTCGCATTCCTTCAGAGACTTATATAAGTTGGAAAAGGAAACACACATGAAATAATACACAAACAAAATTTCATAATTTTAACTATAAACAAAAATGTATTTATTAATATTTACAATAGTAATCTTGAATTAAAATCATTCAATTAACGTTATCAATAAAAGTATAATTCGAATAATGCATTAAATAAAAATATATTTTATACACAATTTCACTAATACAAAACTATGTTTACTAATTAAAATAATAAGGGGATGGTCTCTACAAATCAGTACTTGCAACAGCCAGGAAGAGGGGCATTATTTTATTTTTCTTCAAAATTTCAGTTCAGTAATAAGAAGCATTGAGTCACTTACATCAGTTGATGCTTTTCAATCGGGTAGCATAGAAGTCTTGTCCACATCATGTTGTATAGATTGTACAACTTTCTTTTTCAAATGACGCTACTGCCAGGGGATCACCAGCTAATTCGTAGAAAACGTGAGAAGTATGCAAGCGAAACCAGTCACTCCGATTCACCATCAAACTTCCAGTCTAATGCATCTCTTCACGCTGGACATGGTACGACCATTAGCCTCGATCATCTTCTCGTCTTCGTTTTTAATTTCAGCCACCTTCCTTCAAGCTTCCGGAGAACAGTCCTCACCTCGTCTTTTTTTTTCTCTCTCTCCACTCTACGATGTCCATCGCCTCCATTTTATAATTCATTTTCGGAGGGAGGAGGGGCGACGGTTAAATATTTCATAGTCTATATCCGTTCGTCAGACTCACTCCCGTCCATAAAATCCAAATCCCGTCTTGATGAATTGTTCTTTTGACCATCTGGCCCGAAGTGTTTTATGACCACTTATAAAATACTTCCCAGAATCCCCTTGATCCGCAGCTGTGGCAAAAAGACCTGCACCCATCGGAAACCGGTCATTCCGTTGCACATATCGATTTCCATCCGTCAGGTGTAGAGACCAACAAACACCCCCTTTCAAGGAGCTGACTGCATATGAATTATACAAATTATATATAAAATTTTATCTTAATTAAAAAAAAATATTTACAAAAATATATTGTTCATATTGACACAACAAAATTAAAATGTTAATTTAAAATCAAACCATTAATTAAACTGTTAATAAATAGTAGAACGTTAAAATGTTTAAGTTTTTTTTTTAAATGTTTTAAGTAGTTAAAATGTTTAATATAAATGAATTCAGGTTTTAGTTTTTAACATAGTTAATTTTTGAATGTTTTATGAAAGAAATGTTACAATTCAAATAATTTGTAAAATACAACATTGTCGCTGTTATAATTACATTTTATGGTACTATTAATTGTAGTTTATTTTATATGTTTTACTTCAAAAAATATTATATAATGTTACAAATTAAAGAAAAGCCTGACTGAAATTATAAATTCATAAATATTCCCAATGGAAAAGAAACAGTTATTCTTAATTGATGAATAAATTAATAAATAAAAAAATAGTAAGACATAATATTGAAGTAATTTATCTTAATCATAAAGATAAAAATTTCTGAATAATAAATCATTGAAGCTATATTAAAAATATTTGAAACAATCATTTTTAAGAAAATTTATATTTCTCTCTATAGCATCAAAAATAATTTTCTGTACATTTTTCTTTTCCTTTCATAATAATCTAAAGGAAAATTTAATTAAATATTATCATAAATAAAATATAGAATCTTGAAACTTATATCCAAAATGTACCAATCTATTACAATGAGCTAGGTTCCCGAATCAATTAACTATTTGAAATAAGGAACTATCGAACGTTTAACCTTTAATTAGCAATTCTTATTTGAAGCAAAGATTTGGAAATGCACTTATTGAAGAAATATTCTCAAGAGTTTATTCTTAAAGACTCTTCCAATAAAAGTTAGTGTTGTTACTCATTTTGAAAGAAATATGTCTGCCAGAGCTTTACTGTATCATGTTATGAAATTGATCATTGATTGCAGTTAATTGGCTGTCTTACGAGCATATCCAATAAGTGCGCCGATATTAAAGTCACGAAATTTTAAATGCTCGAAAAGAATAATTGCTAAAATTAGATTCTTAGCACCCTCGAATGGCAAAGAAATTGAAATATCTAATTTTATTTATATTTGAACATTCTACTTGATTTTATGTCCAAAGCATTTCAAAAAATGTGGTTTGGTTTTTGACTGCAAGATTTTAAAATTATTTTTTTTTTTTAACTATGCGTTTTAAATGTAAAATTGTTGTATTATTCATTACATTTAATATGTGCAATTTGTTATATTTCAGTATATGGAAATGGCGAATGGAGAATTAGAATGAATAAATAAATATATGATTGTTATAAGGAATTATATATTGTTACGAAGAGAAGAATTTCAATGGCTGGAGTCATGTAGAGAGAATGGAGTGAAATAGAACAAAACAAAAAATTCCTTAAGGAAACCCCAGCTGATCTAGACTCACAGGAAGACCAAGAATTAGATGGGGAGATCAAATCAGGAGAACTTTAACTTGGCACTCTAGTGGAAACAAAAGGCAACTAGTCGTCTTTTGGATTTGGGCTAACAAAAAATGGATTTAAAGGAGCCATCTATGTGTCAGCCTACTCTTCAAGGGTTAACTGGAACCAATGATGAAGGACAAAAATCTTTATGCTGTTTCCCCTGTAAAATGATGGTGATGTTTATATTTAACATGATGGTTATATGTATTCATTTTTGGATTTTACATGATAATAAAAATGAATGATTATTTTCATTAACTGATTTGTGTTTAACTCAATTTTACGAAAAATAATACATGTATCATTTCACAATGGAATAATAATATTAAACTAAATATTCCAACATTTTATCTCTATAAAATATGCATATATGGTGATATATACACATGCCTTTATAAGATTATACATTACTTTATGTGAGAAAACTTTAAAAAACCATTAGCATGGAAAATGCAACAATAGCTCATTCTTATTTTATTTATATTACACTTCAATTTACATTTCATTTTCAAATAAGTTGAAACTTGTGAGTATAGATTTCAATTTTCCGCTCATATAGGTAACTGATAGGAATGGTTCCTTTCAACTTTGAATTGTATGCATGTTTAGTGATGCTTATCTTGTTTTGCGAGGATCCTATAAGTTAAAAATTTTTAAGTTAATTAATCATTTTAAGTTAAACTGTAACAGAACAATGTGCATGTAATAAAAAAGGTAACGAAAATAATTCAAACAGTATTCATTTTAGTAACTATGTTCGTTTAAAAATGTTTGTTCAATAATTTTTCAACGATTTTTGTAAGACTACATACCTGCAAAATTTTTTTGTGGACGGCCTTTTAATAAACTGTCATATAGTTGAAGGTATTCTACGACCTTAAAACGATGTTGCCAAGAATTTCGAACTCTTTCCTTGAAGCCCTACCTTCAATATATTTTTATGAAGATAATTTAGTTAAGGCATTAAGATACCATTTACTAGTCACATCTTTATCTACATTAAGTTATGAATCAGTTACCTCTAAAGTGAATTATATTTGTACACTTCTCACTCTTAGTACAAATCTGTGACTTAATAAATAACAAGTTTTATACTTTTATAACATGTTCACCCATGATGACAATTTACATATTCATCCACATTTTTCCACCTTTTCGTCAGCGTTTTTACTTAACGATCAGAATTTGTAATTTATATTTTTCTTTTGTAAATCTTTCTGTTTCATACTTTTTTCCAAGAATAATAATTTTATTCAAATATAGCATGATTTCTTTGCATTTAAGCTTTGATTTATTTGTTTGTTACTTGTTTTATGTAAAAACAAAATACATTCAAAGTTAATTTAATCATCCACTTTTCATTTTTTTTTTTTTTCTTGGGGCTTAAATCTTAAGCAGATAAGATGACGAAAATTAATTAATTTGTAATGTTGTTGTAACTAATGAAAAAAAGAAAAAGAAGATAAAACCAAAATATTTGAGAGAAAAAGGATTAATTCTAAAAAAAAAAAACAATATTCTCATCACATTATCAAATCGGAAGTGTTATATTTTTTTGAGAAAACTCATTTTAACATTCTTTTGAAAAGAGACTCAAATGTTTTATTCATATTCGTTCATTTAAATTTCCAAAAGAAAAATGAACCAGACAATTTGATTAAAAAAATATGTTGTTTTTTATTGGAAACCAAGGCAATTTTGCCTAATTACCTTTAAAAATGTTTTTAAAAAAAAAATATTTTCTTTTAATGTTAATTACATTAACGAAAAGATAAAAAAAAAAAACCTTAATGAAAAGTTAAGCGTTATTATCATTAAAATTTTTTCGAAAAAATTTTAAAAAATTTTACAATTTTATATTGTTTGGATTTTTTTTTAAGAACATATTGATGTATCAAAACAATAGGATAAAATAAAATTTTTTATTTATTGATTTTTCGATTGGCAAAATCTTTTATGAAATAAATTAAATTTAATAAATAATTTGATATCATTTTAATATATATCATTTGTATGAGAAATATTCACAATTTTATTTCTCATCAGATATATTTCTTATTGATACAATTTAGCGTATTACTAAATATTACATCGATTTCATTAATAATAATTTAATAATCTAGTGCCTAAAATAATCAATTCATATAATGGATCAATTTGAAAAAAATGATTTATAAAATATGTAGATATGAAGTAGAATAGAATTATTAATATTTCTTATTTCTATATTTTCATTATAAATGTGTATTTTATTTTTTTTTTAAATCACCTCGCTTTGAATGTCATTTCATATACTAGACATTAAATTATGAAGATTTTTCTATATATAGAGATTTTTTTTTTTTAAATCAATATTTGATATACGTTGACTATAAATTACTTCTCATACTTTTTGGATTTAAAAATGAAAAACAATATTATTACTTAAATCAAGACAATTACTTATCTGGAATACATAACTAATTTCATTTGTCATTTTTATGTATTATTTATATACAAATATCAGGAAAATATTTTTTGTCATTAAATAATTCGACGAATTTAAAAACATTTTAGTTATACATCAAATAATTGCTGTGGTTAATAAAACGAAATAACATACTAAAATTTTTTATGTTCTAGAAATAGTTGAAGTAAAAGCTTTCCTATAAATGTCCTTACCGCATCAAACACCAAACTCTTAGACCAAGTCCTCAGAAAATAGGAATTTTTAAAATTTTCTGGTGATTTTTCAGATTCCAATTAAGTATTAGGTATAATAAAAACATCTAAACACCAGGTAAAAAATAGTTATAATGCAATATTGTCCTTTTTCAATATATCTTTATAAAAACTTTGCTACACTACATCCCTTGTAAATACCTAAAACATATATTATTTATTAAAAAATGTAAACAACAGCAAACAGAAAATAGTTATATAATAAAAATAGTTAATAAGAAAGCATTTCAGCTAAGCAGTGATTACAAAATAATGAAATATATTTATAAGGTAAAATACTGTGATTTGTACATAAAAAATAACAATAATTACATTTAAGAAATGAAGAAAAACTATATACGCGTTTATATCATTTTTAAACATTCTGAGCATCGAATGATGTGACTTTAAGTTTTGAAATTTTTATCACTAGTCTGTATCTTTATCCTTTCTAAAATGCTTTTACAGTTCAGACATTCCAAAAGTTTTTTTAAGCACCAGACCGTAAGTAAAGTGGCAACATAAAATATTCCAGAAAATAACAGACATAATTTTAATGCTGGACATCAGTCTTCATTCAAGGAAGATGTCTAAATTTTTAAAAACATTCTGCATCTACAAATTCACTTACGAAAGAATGAATGCTTTTTAAATTCCTGTTTTCTGGTTCGCTTATTGGGAAAGGTAAATTTCTGTTACAAATCTTAATGTCCAAGAAATAGTATTTATGCACAAATGTCTTTGGAAAAACATATACAAATCTTCAGTAGAAAACCCTATTATGAGAAGAAAGCATTATTAGGATATTCTACAAATTTTCTGAAGGGCTTCATGCATATGCATGAAATAATTTCAACAAAATATCGTAATACTATTCCCCTAAGAGCTATATATTTCTTTAGAAAATAACGATGTTTTATCGTCTACATTCTCCGAAAATTTGCATTACTGATAACAAAAAAATATTAAAAATACTAAATTAAATATACTTTTTATTTTAAATTTAAGAGTAAAAACAATGTTTATAAATGTATATATAAATATTTGCAAATGTATAAGTATGCATATTTAATTTTCTATGTTTATATATACAAATACTTTTTTTTTTTTGTTAGTAACTATTGTGTTTGTCCATATATAGATAAAATGCAATAAATGTTGTTGCATAAATTGAGACCATTATAATTAACATATATCCCCTTTTCGTAATGGCACCGTTTAATTATTTAAAAAACATATCAATATCGGATTGGATAAAATTACTTGCATAAATATAATTAATAAATTTATATTAATTGTCATATTTTTCAATAAAATATTGATTAATTTTTTCGTTTGATTTATATTGATAGCAATATTCACTTTGTATAAAACATTTTCATTTAAATAATTCAATAATTTTTACGAATTTAAATTTAAATAAATCTCTAAAAATTACATTTGATTTTTATAAATAACAAAAAAAAGTTTAATAAAAGTTTATTATTTAATTCTGAGCTTAAATTTGCATTTTGTTCTTAAAGTTGGATCTACAGCTCAATTTATATTCAAACTTTTTTTAAATAGATTTGTATATTGATTTGTTTATATGTCTCTGTATTTTTTTTTGTATTATTATTGTATTATTATTGTTTCTATATATTATTTAATGAATAATTTATAATTAAAAATATTGTGGGAAAACATATTTTCTTGTATTATATTTTTTTATCGAATATTTTCATCAATAATGTTTCAAAATAGTTGTTTCCAAGTTTTCACACTCGTATTTATTTCATTCAATTTTTATATTTTCAACAAAAATAAAATAACATTATGTCAATTTTGTAAAATTTAATTCAATAAACCTTTTTGCATGAAAGTCAAATGGACATTTTCTTTTCTTTGTCCATGAATTGACATTAATTCACCAGCCAAATACGCGTTTTCTAGTTTTTGTCCAATTCAAATAAATGGTAAAAAAGAAGACTTAAATTTGACCTAAGCTTCTTTTGTAGCTTTTATAAAAACTCCAACCAACCTGCTCTGTTCATGTATTTCATGGATTTATTTTAACCTTCTTGTTCGAGTTCAATATTTCAAACTGAAGCATTAAGAACAACAGATAATTCATTCCGAAATTCCCTGAGGATGAAACTGTCAATTCAATTTATTTTCCAGGCTGGTCTCATGATTCTATTTTATACGACATTGGATGTAAAAAGAAGACAGTTTTCTTTTTTGTATTGACATTTCTGCATAGGTACATGCAACTCGCTCTACCGAGTCACTAAACTAGGGTTTCGTCTCTATTGATTCAGTGGTACCAGAAAGTGCTGACATAGTACGTATTTTTCAACAACAATTCTTATCATTTTATCAAAAACCGTTACAATCTTCTAAGAAATAAATTTCGGCAGCTTTCATATAACTTTTTCGATTCCGTTGTATTTATTTATCATTTCATAATGAAATTCATAGTAGGATATTATTTGATATAAAAAAATTGCTTTTCGAAAAAAAATATATTTTTATATTGAAGTTATAAAATGATGTTTAAATATTTATTAATCTCCAGATTCTTATTTAAACTTGTCTAACAATAGATTTTTTATCAAAGTGTGTCTTGTTTCTTGTTTCATACCAATATAAAAATAATAAAGGCATGTTTGTTTCAATAATTTTATTTTATTATTAGATATTTATTCAATTTTTATTAAGTAGGTACGTTTATTGCAAACATGCAAATAAAAACGAATTAACAATGCAAACCATATAAACAATATATATCCATCGAATGTAGATAAAAAATTCAAATTTATGCTACAAAGAAAATTTTTTACAAATAATTTGTAATCTTAACTACTATTCTTTTAAATTTCCTATACTCAATATTATAATATAAATAGATTAACTGGTTAAATGAAGTAGAATATAATTGGCAGAATAAAAATATTTAATAATTTGTTTTAAAAATTTAACATTTTTATCGATACAAAATAGCCTTATTCTGCAAAAATATACTCATATGCCTAATATCGAATGAGGCGCTCTCAAGTACCGTTGAAAAAAAAATAAAATTGTACTATGAATTTCATACGCGGAATAAAATGATTTATTTATCAGCTCGATTTGAATATTTTACTAAATCATTACCAGCTAGAAGTATCAAACAATTTAATTTTTAATTTTGATTTGCCTGAAAAATAGTATCAATTTCTAAGTCCTCTAAGTAATGAATGAATGTCAATGGGTTCGTAGTTAATCAAAACGAAAGTAAAAGTTGCTGTCTCAGCAAATATTCCATTGTGTTTTATTTCACTGTCCGACGCAGGTTTTTGTGAGAGAAAAGATTTATTTAGAATAAAAAGTTGGCTTCCGGTATCTGTGAGGATTTATTTTTCTCATATACGAGAATTTCAAATTCTAATTTATTCTACGACATGTTTACGTGCATGCCATAGTTACCTGCCTCAATTTCTTTTTAAATCATTTCGTGACGTTTTGGACAATTTCCAGCAAAATGAAAGGTTTTATTTATTATTATTATTTTTTTGCTCCACATATGTAATAAATTCTTTTCAGTTTATGGATTTTAACTTCTCCGCCGGAATGATTCATTTTAAATTTGTTTTTGTTAAGTCGGGGCTATCGTTTCGTCATTATGCGATCTCACTGTGGTTCGGTTAGTGATTTACGGTATGATGAAAAAAATAAATTATATTTTCTTAGTAATTAATTTGGAATAAAACATATTGTGCTTTCGCAAACATTAATGTACTCATTCGTTTCGAATGCTTCATACAATTTATCAGCAACAATTAAATAGCATAACTTTTATGATCCTTATATCCTTTACTTGGCAATTACATTCAAATGATGCGGTTATTAGCGATGCAAATTGAATATGAGAATCATTGTACAAACCGTACGATTTGATGAATTATCTTAGATTTTTATTTTAAATATATAATAGTCAATAATTTTCAGAATAGTTTAATTTCTACTTCAATCAAGTTAAATAACTAAACATTGATATAGTAATTGCGAAACTAATGATTAAATCATTATATCAAATATTGAAAGGGAGGAGGAGGAAATGTAGGAAATATTCTATTAGGACTTCTTTGAATTTAGCATTAATTATTGATGTATGTTTTCAATGCACCATTTAATTAATCACATATTTTATTTACCATCAGGTTCATGAAAATAAATATAATAACCATATTCAAATAATTTATTTTTTATTATCTTGAAAAAATACGATGACAAAATACTTTGTGCGTTGGTTTACAAATTCGCTAACTTTTTTTTTTTATTACATATGCATTAAAACGATAGGCATGATAATAAATTGATTATTATTTCACATAATCATGGTTTTAAAAGTTTATATTTTTTTACAAATCTTTTCATTAATTTAGAAAATTAATGATTGAATTGAAACGAATCAAATTATATTACAAAACACTTTTAATCTGTCAACCTCTACAAATTCAATTGTTTAAAGGAAATAAATGAAAACATTTGCTGGCTTAATATATAAAATTATTATAAGTATTAAGGATTTAATCTTAATTTTAGTTCTGAATATGTTTCGAAGTGGGATATTTATTAATCTTGTAGAAAATAAAAATAATATTCAATGAATGCGATTTAATGAATTTACACTTGAAGAATTCATCTGAATTATTGAAAATTATTTTTAAAAAATCTTTAAGAAAATACTTATATAATGTGCTTTTATTGATTATCTTCATTAATATTTTTTGAAATTATTAATTTTTTTGTTATTTAATGGTATTATTGCTATAAAAACAGCTACATAAAATGTATTTTAATACAATTTGCAGTAAAAATCGTCGAAAGACCCAATCATAAAAATTTGTTTTGTCGTCATCATGCATTTATTAGATTCATATCTATATTTCTATTTAAAATAACAATATAATTCCATGCAGCATTTGTTCAAACATTTCATTTTTTTTATTTTTATATTGTGTTCAGTGTTATACGAATCATAAAATTTTAAAAATTAAACAGAACCCGCAATAAATTCTTTGTTTCGCAATGAATAAATTGTATCCTGCGAAAATGCTTACTCAATACTAAAATGTTTTTTTATGTTTTATGTGACTTGAATAATAAAACTTTATCTCTTGTCTCTGAATTATAAAATATGATTTTGTTTCAAATGTAAATCAACAGCAGGAACAAAATTCAATATATATGGTCATTTCCCATAGAGAAATGTAGCATAAATGAGAAATATTTCATTCCTTATATTACTTCAATGATTGCGTTTAGTATTTCAACACTTCTAGCGAAAATATGAAACGACATTCACTTCCCTTTTATTGCTTTTCTAGAGTTTAATACATTCTACATATAGAATTTCAGTGAATTATTCAGAAATTATCTTTCTTTTTGTTTGAATTATTAAAATAAAAAACTGTGTTGATGTGGCAGTTGTTTGAAAATGCAGTGTTTTATATTTCTTTGAGATAAAAAAATATTCTTTGTTGGAACTGTGACAGAAAAGTTACATTCAGGAACTTTTTTTATTAATATTTTTTATATATGTTGGCGTATTAAATAAAATATAAATATCTCAAACAAGAATGTTATGGATAATTAAATATTAGGGAATTAATAATTTATACTTTTCACATATCTAGTTGAAATAATTTATGATGATATTTTAGATGAAAACATTTAACAAACAATTAAAATAAAGTAAAACTACTATATGATAAACTCTTTGATCACTTTTATATATACTACTACTCACTACTGTCACTTTTATATGATAAAACGTACCTCTTTTAACTATAAATATAACTGTTTTGTTTCTTTTTCTATTCCTTCTATTAGCTCGAATATTTTTTTTTATACTTTGAAGATACATAATAGTACTAATTTTTAAGTAATATTGTATTCTGTATAGATATTACCATCATTTATGTAATGATATTAACAAAAATCTATGATTCTAATTTACAAAGATTAATTACCATTAAATTCCACGTACATCTGACTAATATACCTATAAACATTTCTATCAATACAACATAGGGTCGAAAGTTAATACCCAACATTAAAATTACTTTGGATTTTTTTTTATATTACATGGTGCCGGATAATAAAATGTGATTTTGTTTTGAATCAAAATGAACAGTAAGAATAAAATTAAATTTGATCTGTATGTATTCCTTGATAGAAAGATAATATGAATGCAGAAAATTTATTCAGTGAATTATTACAACGAATTAGATTTAGTCTTTCAACAAACACCTCGATTCAAAATGTTGGACATACAAATGCAAAAAATAAATTAGAATTCCAGGCAACGCTGTCACCGGAACAATATTCCTAATGTATTTCTTTTCGTCATAAAAGAAAGAGGAGAAATGGCCTTTATATTTGTGTTATTCATTTTCTTGACTTTAACGCATTCTGCATACATGATTTCGGTACAAGTGTTGCTGAGATTGCTTCTTTTATTGAGTGAATCATCAAAATCAGAAAGTTGGTTGATGAAGCAATTGTTTGTAATGCAGTATTTTGCTTCTCGTTAAGATAAAGAAATAGAAAATATTACAAAAATAGTCTTCTGTATAGATGAACAATCCCAATTTTACTAAGAAACACTGCACAAAGTATTTCAAAATTTTTTTAATACACTATAATTCAATAATATTCACTCTGAGAACTTTTATAGTTTAATAATTTTTAATATTTTTTGTGTATACGATTAAAATAATGTATATGAATTTAAAAAAGAAATGTAATCTAAAAAGTTAATTAAAATAAAACTCACCATTTATAGATATGCAATTATTATTTTTTTACACGAAGAACATATCATAACGTTGACCTATTTTAAAGAATAGTGGATGATTGCAGCTTACCAATAAAACTTTCATATGCAATTGATCCATATACGCAAGACACAAAAGCAAACATACATCAAGTAAGATGTCATCGATCTCAAATCTCTAATACTTTGCCATCAAGTTGTTCTATTTGTAAGACTAAATTAAATCAAAATTTTGTATAGGCATGTTTAGTGACATATGCATTATTCTACTGGCAGTCATGTGCATAATGCATGTATAAAAATGATATTTAGTAAAACAATATATGCAGCTGAAATTTTAAATCTTCTAATTATTCTAATCTTTTTAAATTCCATTAAATTTATTGTTTTTTTATTTAATTTATGTATTAATTTTTTTTCTAGCAAATTATTATGAAAAAAATGCTCAATATTTCAAAAAAAAAAAAAACAACGTTGTTAACAAGTTAATAAACTAGTACAATTATTAACAAAATACTACACTAATAACAAAACATACAGTATTATTCTATATTTGTGATTTTAAATATGAAAAATATTTTTAATTTAAATTTATTGATTAAAAAGGCAATTACTTTAAAAACAATTAAGTATTGAAATTGTTTTATCTTCTTTTTTCCCGTCAGATAGATACGAGTATAAAATTAAATAATTCTTTTTTGAGATTAATTGCATGTGCAATGAAAGCGGAAATAAAAGCTAATTAAAAGATTAATTTTTCCATTGTAGAAATAACTTAATGATCTTTTTTATAATTGAGTATTCTTAAAATTCTATTAAATAGAAGCTGATGCAGTTATTTTCTTTTCAGCTTTTTCATTAAGATATTAATTATCGGATTTTACGTTTTTTTAAATCCTAAGATGAAAGTTTAAATTTTGGTACCAAAACTTATAAAACGTAAAAGAAAATCGTGAAATATCCCTTTGTATCAGTGCAAACAAATGCATAAAGTGCAATAACCTTGGTTATAGAAATTCAGAATGTATGTTCCGAATTCACTGTTAGGAATGTTTTTTTTTAATTGTGTAATTCGGATGAAGTAAAACAACAACTTTTTGTGTACCCATATTAACATAAAATCTCCAAAATACTTGATGTTGTATTTGGCACATTGACCTAAATTCAAATTGAGATTTATTAACAAATATCATTGTAACACAAAAATTCTTACTTCCAATATATTTTCATAAATCTACTTACCTATTTTTTATAAAAAAATTTTAATATACCTGAATGCGAAACTAATATCATCGCTCTCCGAATATAAACTTTAAAGGGAAAATTATTTAAGAATGATTTACTTCAAAATGGAAATTGATATAAATATTAAAATTTGTACCTATGAGAAAAATCAGGTCTTTGGAGATCAAAATTATATAAAAATTGTACTAAAACTTTCATTCGCAACGTTGTTTTCCATAAAATGTTTTCCCCAGAAAGGAGAATTAAAATTCTTGGAGAATTAAAATTCTAAGAATAACGCATGGTTATGATAAATTTTCAAAACCAATATTTGTCTTCGGGAATTTCTTTGGTCTAAATGCAATTGCTGGTATTAAAGCTCTTTAATTGCATTACAAAAACTCACGTCATATGACGATGAATTAGTAAATGAATATATCCCGAAACAGAAATAAATGTCGGCATACAGCACATCGAAATTTAACCTTGGCAGATAAAAATAAACATTTACGTTGTGATATTTTGAAAAATAGTAAAGCCATATATAATTTCCCGAAGAACGATAAAATGTCTGTCGCTGAAACTCTCATCTGTTTTTAAATTTTTTTTTCTCATAAATTGTAATCCTAATGAAAACTTATCTAAATTAGTATATTGTAAATGACAAGTCCATTGATTTGCTATGAAAAAAAATATTGATTCACTGCTTAAAAGCGTACAAGATAAAAAACTTTCTAAGGCAAAAAAAAAATCCTAAAAAAGACAATTTCTAATCGTTTCAAACCTCCTCACTAATTTCAGTCTACGAAGACTAATTCCTTCATCTCTTGTTATTTTTCTAGAATTCCATGAAAGCCTTTAGAAACAGTCGTTTACTGTAGATTTCCACGACCATATATAACAGCTATATAGATTTCAAATATAGATTCTCTAATCCCCAATGCGATATTCAGGATACTCTGGTTCGTAGAGATAAGATTAATAATGTAATATTACACAGTCCAGTCACATTAATGTGACCACCACCTACTTTCGACATCAACTTGAAATAACCAATCACAAAAGGCAGGTGGCAGCACATTGCAGTGGAGTGTATAAAAGAAATTTCAATACCACTTAAATACCGCTTAAATACCACTTAAATACCGCTTAAATACCACTTAAATACCACTTAATACCACATTCCAAAAACCAGAATATACAAGAGTGTATATTCTGGATTTTTGACAGGTGGTCACATTAATGTGACTGGATTGTGTATCTATTTAATTTTATTCTATAAATTTGAAACGTTCAATAAAAATTACGTTGTACTTGATCAATTCAGTATAAAATTAAACTATGATCAAATGATATACTTAACTGATCAATTCTGTATAAAATTAAATTATGAGCTGTCAATATACCTATTAATCAATTTGGCAGAAAATTAAACTAGAATCTATGACATATCTAATTGTTCAATCAATTCGTTATAAAATTAAACTATAATTAACCAATACACATATACCGATATATAATATATCTAATTGATCAATCAATTTGATATATATTCTTTACCCCCCTTTTAAATTAAATCTCAATTTACGTTAATAAAATAAAAATACTTTAATGCAGAAATTTTGCATTATAGAAATATCTTTCAAAAATTAATTTTTAAACTCAATGCTTTATTTAATCTTATTTCAAAGTAAATTTTCCATCCTTTCTAAGAAACAAAAAACAAGCTGTGTGAATGTCATAAAAGTCCAACAGAAAACTTTACTTAAAAAGCATTTTTGCAAGATACAAAGAAAAATCTCCTTCATTCCGCTTTAGATTTTTATTTTTATAGTAGCTGAAGTTTTTCATTTCGTAACTCAAGCTTTTCACTAGCTTTTAAAGCATTTTAATTCTTTCCTTCTGAAAATTAATTGGTTTCTGAGGTGTTTTTGTTTCTGACATTTTTTCCAGACATTTTTTTTCATGTTACTCTTCTGAGTTTTTAATGTGATGCAACATTTTTAATAACAACCACGGATATTAAAACAGTTTAACGAACATTTTAGGCACAGTTTCAAATAAAATAGAAATGTTTAAAAATCCAATAAAATTTTACTTCTAGAAAGATTATTCAATTTCAGTCATGAATATAAATTTCATGATGTTTATAATGGTAATAATTAACACAAAAAATATGATAAATTATTATAATATAATGCCATCATATACTTATAAAATATATTTAATTCTATTATAATTATCTAAATCTACTATAATTATTTAAATCTACTCTAATTATCTAATTCTATTATAACTATCTAATAATAAATTATTTGATACAATTTAGGTATGGTTATAAAAGAGGCAAAAAAAAAGACATTTGTAATAAAAAAAATAATAATAATAGTAAAATAAAAATAAATAATGAAATGTAGCCTTTCATATGCAAAACCAAGACATATATTATTAAATTATTATGTTATGTCTTTCTAAAAGGTAGCAGTAATTAAAAAGTTTAAATATTATTGCTCAGGTTTTAGATGTCATCAGTTCATTCAATCAATAAAATCAAAATTATTGATCTGAATAAAAATTTAAAAATTAATTTTTATAAAAAATCATGCAAACAGAATTTTGATATGCTTAATATATAAATAATAAACATATTTTAATAAAGTTATTCAAACTGTAACATATAACTTATATTATAGTTATCTAAAATAATTTATAATTACAGTCTGCATTTCTACATGGCTTGTTTGAAATTAGGATTTTTCAAAAATAAAATAATTCAGCAATAAATAAAAATTATAATAACATTTACTATAAGGCGATTTTACGAATTAAATTTTATTTGAAATGTAACATTTTGTTTAATGTAGTCAGTCCAAAACTAATAATTATTTTTTGTTTTATCTATGCATTTTTGACTACATATTACAATATAAAAGTTTAATAAATATAATCAAATATAATTATAAGCAGAAATGACGTAACAACTTGAAACACACAGGGAATACGATTCAATTTGAACATTGATATAGACATATAAAAACGCTCTTAATATAAGCATTGTTGCCTATTAATATTTCCTTATTATAGAGAATATCCAGTCCAATTAAGAGCAAATAATTTTAAAATCTAAAATCTGATTAATGTGAAAAAAAGTTACATTATCAATAAATCTGCAAAATAATATGAATGTGTATATATTTTTTGTAATAAATTTTAAATTATTTTTCCAATGCGTTTTAGTTTCTTGACAATACCAGCAATTTATTTTTATACTTATTACAATATGTGGATAATCAAAACATTGTAATCCACAGACTGCAAAATGCATCAATAATTTGACATTATTGATGCATTTTGGCAGTCTGTGGATTACAATGTTCTGTCTGTGCAACCCACAAAATTTTTTCATGCAGTTTGCTTTTGTTATATCAATATTTACAAATGCAATTCTTCAAAATGACTTGTGATACACAAATGAAATTTTTTCAGCTACAGGTACATTATTTTTGTATGTATAGATAAAAAAAAAAACTTTGCATTTACATAATTATATATATCAAACAGATTTTTCTCCACTAATTCTCTAAAAAACACAACATTTTGCAACGAATTTAATTTATCTTCTATTCATAATATTAAAATATTTTTATGTTATTTCTTTATCTTTTGTAATATTTTTTGCTTCGTTATAACGTGAAGTGAATTATTCTCTATAATAGTTTGTAAAATTTTTTATTAGAAATAAATCGTGGTCCATGGTAAAATTTAATACACACAACAAAAAAGTTAATGATAATTTATGTCATAAAGTTACTTATGGAATTTTTTTCATACATATATATATATATAATATTATTATTATTATTATTATTAACTTTGTTTTTAGAGAACTTTTCGACTTTATAGATAGGGATTGGTTATTCTAAGCATCTATTCATTTTAATATATTTGTAAAATTCTAATTTGTGACCTCTTGTGAGCCTATTTGTTTTAAAAGTTTTTAAAGAGGGATTAGCTTGATGCGTAATGGCAGTTAATTTATTGCAATATTTTAACATCAAAAATTATCAAGAGTTTCTTTAGTCGTAAATGGAATTATTTTTAATGCATATACATATTTATAAAAACTAAAAACTGCATATGTTTAAGGAAAGAAATATGAAATGTTTTAAAGGAAAGAATGTTGATATGAAATGTTTTAAGGAAATAAATATAAGAGACAAACTTTGCGTTTTTAAAATTAAAAATGTAAACTATGCATGCTTAATAGTTGCAGACAGTAAGAAATGTTTTTAACCACTAATCTGTTCATCAAATGGATAATATAAATTTTTTTTATTTTTTAAGGGATTATCTTAAAATTACTTATTCCAAATAAAATTCTGTTAAATGGAGTGCTAATCGTGTTCCATGGTATGTAATGTCAGAAGTAATTATATTTCGCGCATCATTTAAATGTTAACGTTGAGAGTGGGCTGAATGTGGAATTTACTTTTAATTATCCTTCACAATCACGAGATAATTCAGCAACATCTAGCTGCCAAGAAGGTCAAAATGCTACTTATTGTAATAATGTAACTAATTATGATATATATCTAAGTTTAATTTTTACTATATATCCTAAATACCCGCGTGGATATTTTTCAAATCCTATGCCAAAAGAGATATACCATTACAACATGTTTGTAGAATATAATAAACACCTCATTGAACATACATTATGTGAATGGGTTGTAATGTCATAATTTTGTTTTTCAGTACAGGGACAGTCTTATAAACCTTTTCGTAAAAATAAATTTTCAAGGTTCTTTCCAATGCAGTACGTTACATTGTAGAGGAGTTATTGAAGTCTGAGTTCTTTGACAGAAAACTATTTACCTCTAGAACGACAGATATTTAAAATTATAAGCGTTAAACATGGTTCATTCAACAAAGGGCTTGCTTTAATGGATCACTAAAGTGTTTAACCACTATTACCTCATCAGAAAGTTTGAAATACTGCTCCAGGGCTTAAGTTTAGTCCATTTACAACATTCTCCTCAAGTATCAGTGACGATAATCATTATTCACAACATTATCTTGTCCATTCCGTATTCAATGTCCAATAAATACATAGCTTCGCATTTAACTTAGTATTATAAAACATATATTTAACATTAAAAAAATTAATTTTTTTTATTTTAAAGACCGATAGAGGATTAAATATTTATTGAAAAATATTTGTCGGTAATTGTAAAAAATTATCATCAGCATTGATAATACCAATACCTTTGCATTTATTATACAGGGTTTACACTAAGGAATAAAATTACTTTTGAATTTAATATAGAACCGGTTTATAAGTAGACCATAATGTAAATATTTTTGTACTATCTAATCTTAAAATATGATGGTGTTTAATGCTTTAAAGGTGTTTAGGGATGCATATATCATGTAGATTATTATTCATTAGCTAATTTCGTACTTAAACAACAGACACTTTGACGTTAAGTTCTTTATTATTGAAGCATGAGATATGTAAACAGCTTCAATTTAAGTGTGTCCCACTTTCCACTTGTGTTTAATCAAGCGTGTCCAAACTGCCAAACGTGTCCACTTTACCCGCTTTTAATTGTAAGTTAAAATGAGTGACCTCCATGTTTTGTATACAGAAAAGAAGTGGCATCACGTGAAAAGCTAAAAGCAGAGTATTCACAAGTAAAAATTTACTAAAGATTCCAATGCATCAGCCAGCATTCTGTCCAATTGAAAGTATCTTACCATGAATAATGAATTCGTTAAAAATTACACTCACAACCTTTATTGCATGAACTGAACTTTAATTTCTGAAGTCAATTCAGTTTATTAAAAACTCACTATGTGCATATGAATGTAGTATCGTACCTTCCATCCTTTTTTTCCCGTATCTACTTGAATTTTTTTGTCATTCTGTTTTCCTAGATACAGAAACATTCGTTACAGACGACGACCGATTTGTGTTGGTGCGAAGTACCTAGAATGCGAAGCAGCCACTAGCTTCTATCTTGAGTATATCTGTTACAGTACTACTACTACTAATTTGGCATGTTGAGAAGCAACATGGCTGCGCAAGCAGCAGCTAGCTTCTGTCTTGTTTCTGTACAAAGACGATGAAGAAATGCTTTGCGATAAAAGTACGGTAAAGACTATTAGAAGCATGACCAAATAGATTTAAAAAAAGAAAAACCAAGAAATTATGATACAATAATGGTTTAACATAAAAAATAATAAAAAATAATAATAATGGTAATAAAGAAAAACGCGAAATGAAAAATTGCTTAGTTAGGCCAAATGGATGCGAAAACGAGTTTGGCGTAGGCAGTCTGCAGTGGAACAAAGTACAAGGTCAGCGTTTGGATGGTTTTCTAAATACAGACTAGCTGGTTGACAATAAACAAGTCAAAATCAGGAAGCAGTATTAATTTAGAGTGCAGTTCGCGGGCTTTTTGCATTTTAGGATTTTCAATGTCGTAATCAGGCAGTCTTTTGATCAAATCGTTATTAATGTTTGGGAGATTGGAATAAAAAAATTTTGAGCGAAAGGGAACAGACATTAATTATTGCTTTTGAAAGAATTTGAAAATCCATGCAGAATAACAAATAATTTATTTTCCTTGTTTTGAGCGTTTCGCATATCATTGTACGTGGAACGTATGCCATCTTTGGAAAATAGTTGAGCAAATTATTTTAAGATATATATTAATTGAAAAAAATTTCTGGATTATTAGAATCGTTAGGGAGGGTTTTGTGGAGAATTGGTGTTAGAGGAGATGGAGAATTGTGTGAAGTGATGTCGCCAGAAACGATATTTGCAATGAGACGTTAGGAGAAACATTTCGAGTAGGATAAATATTTCTGTGATTAGCAGATTTTGAGGGGGAATTTTTTAGGTTTTGGAAATTTAGAGCAGCCTCTCCAAGCTGCTAGATGACCTATCCGGCCGCAATTTATGCATGTTGGATTTTCTATAGGACATTCTTTTTATATTGTGGTCTTTTCCACATTTGAGACATCGAGGAGTACTGTAACAATTTGCGCAGCTGTGGTAGAACCGATTACAGCTATAGCATTGGGTAGTGCCTGGTCGTCTGTTAAATTTTTCAATTTTAATAGTTAAGTAGAGAAGCTTAGTTATTTCAAAATTTTCTCATTATGTTTGGTTTTATTGAGTATGACTTGCCAAACAGCAATGCGGGCCTTTGTTTTCAAATTTGATAGCTGCTTGACTTTTACGTTTGTGAAATTAAGCTCAATTAGAACTTCTTCAATTTCTTTGGCATCTGTATTTCTGGGTAGCCCTTTTGATAACGGCTTTTAGAACGGCTTTTTTTTTCTTTGGGGGTGATTATAAAGAATTGCATTTTTAAATTTTTGAGAAATGTTGTAATATTACGATGAGCATCAGAGGGATAAATTTTAAGTAATTCTCCAGATAAAGTAATTTTTATGTCTTTGAATTTATCGTTAATAATTTTTAGCTAGTCTTTTAGATTTTCCTGTTCACGTATCAGTTTCATTGGTAGGAATATTTACAAGGTGGGAAAATTTATTGTTAGTTTGGGTAATAGCCGAGCGGCTATAGATAGGAGCTTTGACAGTATTTCTTTCGGGGGCAGTTTGAATCCCTCTTCATCGCAATCATTTCCGCGCTTTAGGCTACTAGTATTTGTAGTAGAATGAGTCAATAATTTCTTTAACATTATTAGAACTATGTATATTACAATTGATTTTTGGGCAAGAACCTAAAAGTCTTTCCTGTTCTTCATGGTGCCGAGATTTTCTATTCCTTTCTTTTGCTCCTGGTGTTGATTGGACGGTGGTGTGTCGCAGGTGATAAGAAAGTTCCATTTGATAATTTTCGATAACCTTTTCATGCTGATGGATGATACTGCACATATAATCAGGCGATTGTTTTCCTGTCCATTTTGGTCTGAAGACAATGATGTCAAGGGTTCTGAAAAGGCCTATCCGCACTACAGAAATCCATACCTTCCGCCATCATTTCTCTTGAACTTTCTTCTCCATAAGACATATATCCAATGAAATACTCCAAACGGTAGCAACAGCAACACGACGTAAGTTATGCACTCAAGCAAGCCTATAACTTCGGTAGTAGAAACCTATAACTTCGGTAGATCTTCCGAATCGAACAATACTCCAATATTTCTGAACGCACCCAAAGAAAGTATACAGACAATCCGATCCTCACGATGACTGACGATCTTGAATTCTATTCCAATGTTGCGTATGCTTTACAGATGATGATTTGTGTTGGTAAAAGCAGCCGCTAACTTTTATCTTGAGTTGGAGTCCTTTGAAGTTATATGCGTTACAGTACAGGGGGTTTATAATTTATCTACCATGTTGTCCTCTCTGTAAAAGTGGTATGATTTTAAAAGTATGTCTGAACGATTATGTGTGTTTTCATTAATGTAATTTATATAATTATATTTTACATAATAAAGAAATCATTCTCTAGCATATTGTTTCATATGACATAATTTTTATGTAAAAAATTATTAAAAACTAATATTTTTTATTTGTTTATTTCAATACATTCCAGACTTTATCATTTTCTCGTATGATTTTTTGTCGATAATTCATGATTACAAACGATTGATATTAAGGTTGCTCAAACATCTAAATTTTATTCATTTAATATACGTATGAAAATTTCCTTCACAAAAAGCATATAAGGATACATATCTAAGTATCAAAATCACTTTATTCTTACAATGTATGAATGCAAAATGATAAATAACTAATTACAAAAAAATCTTATAGGAATGGAATATAAATTATAATAGGAATAGAATATATATAAATTTTTTTTTTCCATTTTTTTTTAGTATATGCGTTTTTTTATGCTGACAGAAAGAATATAAGACATAAGAAAGACTGATTGTTTATATCTCTTTTTTGAATAAATGTATTAACTACAACTGGATTTTACGTTTTATCTTTAGTATTTTGTAATTTTTCATAAAAACTTCAATTCCTACAATTTCGAAAGAGCGGTTTGAAAATATATTTTCCGGAGTTGTATAATCTGTTTTGGAATGATTCAAGTACTATTAATATTTATTTAAATGTCATTTATAACAAATTATTTAAAATACATTTTATGAGATAATATGTTATATGTCTAATATATTAATAATTTAATATTTAAATGTTATATGAATTTAAATTATTATATTATAAAATTAAAAATCAGTTTTATTTAAACGAAAATACAAAAGGAAAAATAAAAAAATAAAAAAATTATTAATACTAGCTATACAAATTTTAGATCATACCTTTTACGGATGTTACGGATTTTAAATAATAAAACCTTTTAAAAATACTTATAGTTGTAATAAATAAATTTACTTGTCCAAAAAAACTATTTTTTCCATAAAACAAAGATACAATTTCCGGTTTATGTTTGAGACGATAAAAGTACTTTTCTGCTGCAAATGATGTATATTATAGTGTAGAAAACAAAAACAAAACGTCGGTGAGAAAGGCAGTGTGGAATTTTTTTATTCTTTGCTCATTTATTATTGTTACATCAAGCAGAAAAATGGCTTTTTTTATTTTCTTCAGAGAAAATAAAACGTTCGTAAATACTAAAAGAAGAACCACCCAATTTGTTTATTTCTTTTCCTATGACTTTGTTAATACTAAATTAAGCGAAAAACCCAAAACCAGACATTTGTCTTGTTATTGAGTTTGATATTCTCAGCTATTTTTGTATTTAGAAGTGAAGAAATATCACTCACGTTAGTTTATTTAATATTCGTAGTACTAGTTTTCTTTTTATTTTTCCCTAGTCGACACGTGTAAAATAAATATTATTTTCTGGTTAAAATATTATATAATAATAATAATAAATATTTATTTTAGGTTTTTACACTTGAAAATTTTGAGATAACAAATCATGGAAATTCACTATTCAATAGAATCACTTTCGAATACCAATTTAATTTTCTTGCTTACACAAAATACGTTATTTTTGGCATTTTTCCAGTTATAAAAGATTGCTCATCAATATTTTCGCTATTTCGATTTGTTTCTGCGGCATATTAATAGTAGCCATTTTACAGTTGTTTTATCACAAGTTGGAATACATTTATTTTTTGTTCATTTTAAAATGCTTTTTTATAAGTTCGACAGCTAAATATACCGTTTTCGATAGCAAAAATTTTGTTTAATCTTATTTTTGTTATCTAGATAACACATGAATTTTTTCCAAATGTCCTTTACACCATGTAAGTATTGCAAAATTTTGACAAAATGTAGGTATTTGCATATTTTGGGGAAGGTGTATAAAAGCCTGTATTAATATTAGCATTATATAAAGAGATAGCAATATTTTAACTGATTTTTTTTTCTTTAGTTTTTAATTTTACAAAATGAGCCTGTTATTGCTAATTCAGCTTTCCAAAATATGCATATTATTTGATTTTTTGATTGATTTTTACAAATAAAAAAAAAATTTTTATAAATAATTTTGCAGTTCAACGTACATTGATTATAAACAGAAACAATTTTATTATTTTTTTTTTCAGGAATGATAAAAAAAAGTATTAGAATTATATACATACAGAGTAAATGTGATTGTATCCAAATGAAAAAATAATATAATAGTAATTATTGTTATGGTTTTATTTAAAAATTAGAAATTATCCAATTAATAAAAGCCGATAATGATTGAAATTATTTTAATATTAAAAATAATTAAAAATTAAAAATAAAAATTATTTAGTTTAATTAGATAACATTTTCTAAATTGCATATACAATATTTAACTCAAATCACATTATTTTTTATTGAAATTTAAGATATGCAATTACATTTTATGATATCAAATAATTCACCTTATTTTGATATATTTTTATGTATATTTAAAATTCAAATTACTTTTTATGATATAACTGTTTATAGAGTAATGATGTCATTTGCTATAAAATGTTACATTAACAAGAAAGGGAGATCATTTACTTAGTCTTCAAACGGTAATGTGTGATGCCTTTTGAAAGATTCATACAATCCTAGAAAATTTAATGTATATATTTTTGATAACAGAATTTTTATTCAATTATATTTGTTTAATTTGAGAAAAATATTGTAGTAACCAATATTGTAAAACTTTTTATTTGAAATTTTTTTATTTAATTTTCTAATAAAATTTGAATTAATATCCATGGTAATACATTTTTCTTAAAATTGAATAAATGTTTTTTATCTGAAAATTTTATTGTGAACATTGAAACACTTAATAAAACAAAATAAATCACATTCGAAAAAACTATATTATTAATGACAACGATGTATGATGTTTGTGACAAGTATTAATAAAAATTAAACTATTGTTTGAAGAAATATTATTTATACAAGTGCCATGGTCGTCATTTCTGATGATATCTATTGATGATGTTTATATAATATCACATTCTACTTACCTGTATTATTGTAAAAATCTCAGAAATTATGTAAAGTAGCATAAATAATATCAAGAATATATTATAAAAATAAAAAATATTCTTCTAGTTTAATATTTTACAAATACGTTTCTATTTTTAACTAATAGAAATCTAACATCAAATGAAATTTCAATGTAATTAAATACAGTCTCGTCTCCGCTCATCAAATTGATGTCTGTGTCAAGCATTATCCACCCACTTAACACCTTAATAGCTTGCAAAAGAGATTATCTCTAAACTTTATCCTCTGTTTATTTAAAATAGCTGTCTTGAGATAAAAGGTAGTCCTCAGCATATGATTAGTTTAAGAAACTTTTCGTCGCTTGCATGTAGTATGTGGCATCCCTGCAGCAGAACATAAATCTCTGAAGGCCGAGTTGCTAAACAAATAGCGAGGAAAACATGAGATGGCTGCTCCCACAATCTTGAATGTAATGGGCGTCAATAAATTCTTGCACTGTGTGCGACTTAACTTACACTGTGTGCCTACGTCTTGTAGCTCATTTATTTGACAATTAAAAAAATATAAAACCATTTAACCACTGATTCAGGGATTATTTAATCAATTCTTCATTGCAAAAACGATTTTTGAAGCCTTTGACGTCTTTTTTAATATGAAGCATTTTTAAGGTGCCATTTTTATTAGATTATAATAAAAATGGCACCTTTTAATATGGTATTTATTAAAAAATTCTAATTAGATAATTAGAATATTGGTAAGTAAACAAAGATTAGAAATAAATCAAACTATTTTTTAAATAATTATACATTTTATAGTATAAATATATAAGTTTTAATTTTTTTTTTTTTGAATCAATGCAAAATCTTTTTAAATAATTTTAAAAATACATAATTTCATAATTCAGCGAACAAATCTTTTTTAGTATTAATGAAAACTGATTAAAATTAATATAACAGGTTCTTTTGCGGAATATAGCTAAAAACGCCACTAATATTATTTAAAACTTAAATATGAATATTTTTAATAATGAAACATGTTAAATTTAGTAAAAATGAGTTATATTAGTTTATGTCTTTTATTTAAAAATATTAAATTTTTTATATATAAAACTATTTTGATTGATAAATATTTTTAAATGATTAAAAACATTAGAATATAATTATCTATTTATTTCTACTTTCATACACTTATTATCACATTATAATACCAAGACGATTCTCAAACTCACTTTTACCCTAACAGCCAACAAAAAAGGCTTCAGTTGTAAGCTTCCACATAATTTCATTATTCAATCCATTCCGTAGTTAAATATTATAAAAGTTATGTTAGAGAGTAAGAAATTTTGTCGATTCTTTGGTTTGAAAATTAATTGAATAAATTTCATTCGATGATAAAATATTGAAATTTTTAAAATTCTAATACACTTTGATGAATTGGTGATGGTGATTAAAATAGATAAGATGAATCTAAAATCAATATTTTTATTATGAAAAGAAAATTTCAATTTACTGTTCAAAATTCGCAATTATTTAGATCTGTTCATAGAATTCAGTATTTATTTATACTTTTAGGACAGTTTTTTTATATTATAATGTATTATTTTTTTTAATTTTTTATTTTTAATTTATTATTTTTAAAAAATATTTTACTATATTTAAATTTATTGAAAATAATTTTCGTTTGAGTTTTCCTATTAAAACTAATTCATAATAAATATATTTCAAATGTTTCTACCTAATAAGTTAAAAATTTGTACTAATTTAAGAATGTTGTTGTTATAATGCAGCTGGAAATACAGAGACAGTTAATCTTTATGCCATCAGCAAGGGCTGCATCACTGTTACTCATTTAGCACCACCGGGAGAAGTGTAGCTTGAAGAAATGCTAACTTAAGAATATTTATATCAAAAATCTATTAAATAAGAATTTTGTTAAGTTATACTTATTTAATTATATTATTTGGACTTAAAAATAATAGTTACTTGGTTTTATTTCTTGGTAAATAAGTTTTAATGATCTTGCATTTAATTAATGTAAATGTCTTGAGGAAAGCCTTATCTTTGGCTTTACAAAGAAAAAAAGTTTCCCATTGCTTTTATAAATTCAGTCTCGAGAGTGATACATAAGGGTGTCTTCCTATTGTTAAGGTAATCTTCTTCCCAACCTTTTTAAAACTCAACACATTAACGCAAACCGTAAGCATTCAATAGCATCTCTTTCACGGTCGAATGACAAACTGGCCTCTTTTGCATTTGTGCCAGAGTAGCTTTGTAGTTTTAAAATGGAATGAATCGAAAAAGTGAAACGCTGTCGTTGTTATTCAACTTTTTTTTTCCTCCGTTCAGTTCGTTTTCTTTTCCTTTTAGTACAATCGTTATTTGCATCCGCTCTTTATTTCTTCGTCTGGCAAAGAAGATCCATCGCACAATTTTTTTTTTCATTTTATTAAACTAGAACGATAAAAAAAAAACTGCACCTTCTTTGTTTTTATAGCTTTTTTTCCTTCTCAATCGGATAATCTAAATTTAAATGACTGGTTTCACATTACTTTTATTGTCCATTTGGAACATTTTGAAAAGAAGAATTTTGTATTGAAGATTTCCGTGATGCCCAATTAGGCGCAATGGGGGATCATTTTGAAAGAAGCAAATATTTTGCATTTTATATGCAGAAATAAAGACGTAGCATTATATACCACGAGGATACACTTATGCAATTATTTTACTAAATATATATGGTTAAAAAGACTTAATCTATTTTAAGAGTACATATTTATATCTATTAATATCTATATGTCTATAATAATAATAATAATAATAATATATATATATATATATAAATATATTTATATATATTATATATTTCATATTTATGAAAGTGCAAGTATTATATTTTATGATGAAATTAGTAACATGCAGTATATTTAATATATTATATATCTGAGATAATAAAAAGTATCTACACATATCTAACTATGCATACATAATATTTAATAAAGTATATATATCAGATAATAAAAAAGATCTACGTGCATATATGATTGTTCATATACATTTAAAACTCATTGTGCATTGAATTCTTATATGGATTATAAGCTTCATCAATTACACTATTTATTTGGCAATTAAAAATAATTAATCTATGAACCAAACTGAACCAAACAACAATTTATGCATAAATTTCAAATAAACTTAATTTAACAAGTTTTGTTTAAGTGTTTTTACATTAAGATAATTTTATGCTTCAGAAAATGATTAAAATCTCATTATTCATAAGAACTTCGAATATTTACAAGGATATATCGTCATCTACTTCTCTGCTTTTATTGACTATATTAATTAAAGTTGAACACCAGTGAATTCGTCTTTGTGGCTGACGGCTGTGGCTCGTTGGCAACCTCCATAAATTAAATTACACTATGTGATCAGCAACATATATTTCATCATATTAATGTAACTTTGATTTAAGCATTTATTGATGCCTCTGAAATATTACTTTATTTTTCTACAAATATTTATTAGTACAAATAAGAATATTTCAAAAGATTTAAAAAATATTTATAATGAACATTGACTCTTCATTTCTGTATATAATGTAAATGGATTTAATAGTGACTGTTTGATTAGTTTTTCTTAACAAAATGTAAGAACAATTTAATCTTTTATTTTCTTCTTATTATTTAAATTCATGAGGACACGAAAAAACATTTTAAAATGCATTAAAAAAATAATATTTAAGCAACATTTTTTTACTGTCTATGTAAAATTTTCATATTTTTCCATGAGATTATTGATTCACGATTTTATCAAAAATTATATTAGTTCCTTCACATCACATCCACAAGTTAACACAAGGGTATAGATGTCATGATGACGCTTGCATTTGTAAGATATATATATATATATATCATCCAATATTACCATCTATCTAATATACTATATAACCATCTAAATATTACCTTTGGTATTGTTCCTTCAAAAGTGCTAAAATTTAGGCATAAAAGAAGACCTGTAATAAATCATGGGCAATGTGATTTCGGTCATATCTAGTAATATAATGAGAAATGATAATAAATTCCTAATCCTTTAATTCGGAATGCACTGATTTTTTCTGACGTTGCAGTGCATTAAACTATATTCATAATAATTACATTTGAATGCATCAATTTTGCATAGCATTAGTATTATATGTATAAATGTTATAAAAATGGATAAACCATTTTTAAAACTACTATGGCAATTAGATTTACAGTGAAAACGAATTAGAATAAAAAGGATGTACAAAAATAAAGATTTGAAATTGTTAGTTTGAAAGTAGCATCTTAAAAGATTTATTAATTTAAAAGTAGTTCTTAAACAAATTTATTAGTTTAAACGTAGTATCTTAAACATATTTATTGGTTTAAAAGTAGAACTTAAACAGAATGAACTTCCTGTAATGACGGAAGTAACATTTATTCGTAGATTCATGTAGGGTGAAATTTAGGGATACAAATCTGAATTTGCAAAGAAAAGGCATTTCAGTCAGTATTTTATTGCTGCTCTATTCCTGGAGAGAAAGGATAAAGGAATTGGAAGGAGGCGAAAGTTTTCCTGCGACTTAACTCTTCCAATGCGATCATCTTTACGTTCTACTGCACCCAACGGAATTCGATTGCTGGATGACACATCCCTAACAATTTTATCCTTGTTTTATTCGTTCCTATGTGTTTGAAAACTCAGTACACGAAGTTGATATCACGTAGCGTGATATAATATATTGATTGAATAGCTACACGTGGAAAGGAGATGTACAGTACAGGAAAGATATAAATACAGCAATAACACTTTATATCATAGACTACTTATATTATAGATGTTATTGTATTATATTAGAAATAAAGATTTAAAATAAAAATATTTAAAATAAGGAGATAACTTTTAGAAATGTTCTTTAATGGTTAGATTGTATTTTTTCTAACTTTATAAATATTTGACTATACTTGACAATGTGTGGATACTTTCATTTTCAACATATAGCCTATGAGTCTCATAAATTATCGATATCATTAGAATGAAGCAATTGCTATGTATCAACGGTACCTCACGTAACAATGCGTCCTTGACATAGAAACAATCGGTTTCGGGAAGACATTCAAAAGTAAATTCATCCATTACTAAAGGAGCTAAAACCAATCAGCCTCACTATAGAATAGAAATTATGATAAGATTTCTATCGAGTCTACCCATTTTCTACCATATATAGGGTGATTCAAAACTCGAAGCGAAAATGGAATTCGATAAAAAAAATATCTAATGGTCAGAGAGTCATGCAGTTCGCAGAATAATATTCACTTGCAGATAAATATTAATCATTTTAGTTGACAAAAATATCCAAGTTCAAAATCTTGATAGAGGGCGGTCTTGTTTTTCGAAAGGATAAAAAGGAGTGGTAATAATTGTAAAATGATGTAACTATTCCCTAGTTATTAATATCTGTAAATTCTGAACATGCCGCCGCCATGTTCTATTATTGAGTGCAATTGGGGTATTTTGCACGATGTAGCAGGAGATAGCAAATCAAATATATTATATTATAGTATGTAATAATTTAACTATTTATATATATATCATTTTAAGTTATTTTTACTAAAATTTAAAATTTGTTTGAACTTAAAGTAAGTTAACTCCAAGGTTAACTATTATGTCCTTTTCTTTAAAATCCCTTTAAATAATTAGTAACCTCAATTCAATCTTCAAGCAATCTTCACGACGCAGCGTTTTTTTTTTTTGCGAAATTAAAAAATTAATACTACATTACAAGAATCTTTCAAAATTTACGACACATTGAGGATTTGTTAATCAAATTGAAATGAAAATGTTGATAAACAGAAGCAGTGTTCTCCACTAAAAAATAATATATATAACTTTTTACAATAACCATAAATAATCATTATAAATTGTAGAAGTAATCACCATAATCATATAATCATCATAAATATCATCTTTCGCAATAGCCCTGTTACTTGTAATTATACTAAGTATTCGGGAGTTATACTGCCCTGTCATATCAATAACCTTTGTAATAAATTAAATCAAACTCGATAATAAGTATTTATTCATCAATAGTTTTTTAAAATTGTATTTGCTATTAAATCTTTAATTTACATGTATTACATACGTCTAATAATTACCTATGCTAGTCAGGTTTGGGTTTGTGGAGCACGCACAAATATGTAAATAATTAAAAAGAACTTGATGATAAAGTTCTATGAGCAATTACCAATTCGGTTTAGTACTTTAGAAAAGACGACAAAAAACCTGCCATTGTCCTTCCTAGTATCCCTCCTAGTATTTTAAGCGGCCTGATGGCCAATTGTCTAACGCTCTGGCCTTTGGTACCAGGCTTCAGGTTCAAATTCTGATGGTGGTATGGATGTTTGTTAGTGTTCGGAATCCACGTTAAACTGTATGTCCTGGTTTAATTAGCCTATACTGTGGACACGATGAACGTAGAGCGACAAACCAACCAAACATAGTATTTTAACTGTAGGACTCAGTCTGTTTAGCCTTCATGTGTACAAGATAACCGTAGAGAGACAAACCAAGCCAAACTTAATATTTTAAAAACATCTAATCGGTTTAACCCTTTGCAAATACAAAGGGTTAAATTCTATCTTAAATGATGTCTAAAAATCATGTCTTAAATGTTCTTTCAAATTATCGTATAGCCCTGCTGGAAAATAGGAAACGACCAAGAGGTTTTCCCAATATTATCATTAACCAATTCCCATTAACTGATAATTTCTTTCTCAAGTTCCAATAATACAAGTCTTACTTACACGTCCTGGCTTTTTGGTACCGCATGCTTCAGGTTCGAATCCTGACGGTGGCATGAATGTTTGTTAGTCTTTCGGAATCCACGTTAAACTGTAGGTCCCGGTCTACTTAGGCTAAAATGTGCATAAAATGACAACTTAACGACCTACCAAATAAATAAAATCTTGTCACCTATCCATCGGCGGTTCATCTAATTCGTACTTCCACTGTTCTGTAAATATATTTCTTTTTAATTATTTTCAATTTTTACATTGCATTTTCTACTTTAGAATTTCTACTAATAATTCATTGAGCAATACATCAAAGCGCGTATTCTCTTCAGAAAACAAGAAAACAAAATTCTCTTCAGAACACAAGATTTTGGAGAACGACCAATGTACTCCGTAACCACAAAACTAATACCACAACTTAATTTTTCGTAGAATAGCCTTGAAAATAATGTTCAAAAAACATTAATCGTTCAAAATCCTTTTATAAATTTAATGCCTTGATCTTCTTAACTGAAGCTGATATCGTTTAGAAACCCGAAGTAATCTCACTCAATCTTGCTTTGTTTGTTACTTTGCTTGCTAGGTTGTCTTAGTTTTTTTTTTAAATGAATTCCTCCCATTGATTGGGAGGATTAAAGCATTCGCAGTTTTTCTTTGAGGATGAGGGCAAAACCGTTTTATCCGATTTTATGAGTATTTGTTCCGAATTACTACTATGCTCAAAAAGTAAGACCAATATTTTTTTCCGGAACTTTTATTTATTCTTCCAAATTTATTTTATCACCTTCAAAGTAATCCCCTGCGGGCACAATGCACTTATGCATACTGTTTATCCAATCCTGAATGCATGCTAAAAGTCATCGGCAAGAAAGGCCTTCAAAGAGCTTCGGCGATTCACGTTGAATCTCTTCAATCGACTCAAAACGGTGTTCCCGGAGAGATCTTTTGACCGATCCTTTTGAAATTCCAACATTACTAGCAAGGCCTCTAATTGTAAATCGACGGTTTGCAAGGACCAAATCTTTAATTATTTGGACGTGATCTTCGTCGGTTGGAGGTTGATGGTCGACCAGAGGGATCTTCGTCTTCAACGCGTTCTCTGCCTTCTTCGAACTGTTTATACTATTTCTAAATATTTCTTTTCGATATAGGATGGCTCACCGAATGTCTTCTGCAGCATTCTATACTTTTCCGCAAACAAAATTTAATGCAAGTTCATTGCTCAATTAATTCAGACATTTCAAAAATCGCCAGAATCAGTTTTAGCGTCTCACAAAGCCAAGCGTAACTCAAACACTAATGAATATTTTGGCGTGAAATTTCACACAGATGTCAAGGACAGTGCCAGCAATCTAAAAAAAAAAAAATTGTAATTCCATGAGCCTGGTAATTTTAAATTGAAATTGGTTTTACTTTTGGACACAGTGGTATGGTAGTAACAATGAGAAACATTGTCTTATGTTTTCATCCTGATGTCACATACCTCTATAGTATATGGATAAAAGAAAAACAGCACTTGAAAATTTCAATGTTTTTTTTTTTTCATCTAACGTATTTATACGATGCATTGTAAAAGTATCTCAGGAGAAATATGTATGCATTCTGTCACAGGTGTTCTTCGAGCTATACCCAAAATCCTCTATTGATCCCATGTACCACATAATGCGGCATTAGCTGCAGATGTTGAAAATTTACCTTCATGTAATTCCAAAAGTCATGTTTATTGATTGAATCAAAGTTTGATCTTTTACTCTATCTTTTACGTTTTGAAGTCTTTGTTGACTGAAAGAGAAATATGGAAATTTTTGGTTTTCCACAAGAATAGGTTTTCCAAAAGTAAATGTTGGCTAGAAATGTCGCTTTTGAAAGTTTTTAGAGATAAAAAGAAAATCTTTTTAGAGAAAGAAAAGATTTTAACTTTTGCATAATATAATATTAAAATCACATTTTTTTTTCCTGAATTCCTTTTCTGTATAGAAATGAATGATTCATCATTTAATTTTCCTTTTTTCTATTTTTTGTCAATGAAAGTATTATCGATTTTCTATGCACATTTTTTATTCCAAGTCGAAGTTATTATACTTATTAATTAATTTATTTTTGCTATAATTATTCGTATAAAACAAATTCGTGTAAAAAGTACATTCAGTGTAGTTTACATTGAAAATTGATTTATTTAGTACATAAAAAAAATTATCTAATATTAGATTACAATAGAAATATATAGTAGAAATATAACTTTAATAAATTACAATAGAAATATTTATGTTTAATATAATTTATTCTTTTATGCTAGAGTAAATTATAATTTTAAAAATAAAATTTATTTAAATGCAGTTTATAGTTTGTTTTTACAGATGATTTAATTAAAATTTATACCTCTGAAGTGTTAATCAACATTTTGTTTTATAGGTAATTCTTTCTTTGAAATACTAAACTTATTAACAAAATATATGTAAAATTTTATTTTATCTATCTATTAAGTTAATCATTTTGTTAAAAGCTTTCAAATAATTTGTACGATTGTAAAAAAATAAAAAAAAAATAGAAATATTGTTTAATTGAACTGTTTTCTAGCTAGTTGTTTAACACAAATCAGTCTCTTTAAAATCAGTCAAATAAGTCTTTAAAATCAGTCAAATAAATCTTTGAAACCATTCGAATCTTTTGAAAACTTATTTTCTTAATTCAGCCTAAGAATATTGTTCATATTTGTTTCAAAATGTACGGGAACAAATAATTGTAAATAAAATATTTCTTTATAATGGTATTTTGTTCTGTAAGTTCAAGACGATAATAGTTAACGGATTACGTTAATATAAAAAAATATATATATTGAATTTTAAAAATGAAAAATAATTTTCTTATTAAATAAAAGATGCTTTAGTAGATATTTTTAATTATAATTCCGAAGATATTTTCATTAAATAAAAAATTTGTTTGCTTTTAATGTAAAGAAAAATTTAAATTTTTTAATCAATCTCAGATGTTATTAATATAAAGATATTTATTAAATAAATGTGTAATATAAATACATAAAAAAGATATTTATTATATAAAAATAGAAATGTACTTATTAAATAGATACAAATAGATAAAAGGTCCTATCCTGATACATATAAAAACATTAAAAACCAAGGTAATTTTTAATTTTTTTTATAGAAAATATTTTGTTTCACACCAGAAAAAGAAATTTGCTAAATCTGACAACCTTTAAATGTTCTTTAAAAGGGAACCCTACAACCCGGTCTTTGAATAATATGCATTAGATCCCTCTTAGCTCTGGGGAAAAAGAAAATATCAACTCCAGGCATAAAATTGGTTTTTGGTCACTCAATGGATTACTACGTTCCAAAAGACGAACGTTGGCTCGTTCGTAAGGGATATAAAGGTGTGTGTATTTCGAAATCGCACTGAAATGTTTGGAAAGAGATTCGCGAACAAATACTCGCGGACAATGATTTTAAAGGTGACTAATACTAAATGCATCAAACGTTTATGTAACTTAATATATTCTCCTTTTCTGAGATGGTGGTGTGACCTGGTGTATAATAGAGTGCTGAGTTTTCAAAGTAGGTAAACCAGGTTCGAAAGCTGGCAAGAGATGCAGAATTCTTTGTACCCCGGAAGACCACAATAAATCCATGGGTCGGAAAGACTTTCCTTTGGGTTCGAAGTAAATGAAATCATTCTCGATGAGATTACTTGATGGCGTTCGTTCAAAATTTTAGGGGTTCCATATGAATGTAATGTAGTAGTAAAGATAATCCTGGATAAAGTTTAATATTCTGTCTTTCTAGTGACGAATGTACTCATGTTAACGTACCTGACATTCTAATGCATCGCTTTTGATTTAATTATTAATACAAGATCTTACTGTAAGCAAAAATATCAGTAGTACTGAAATTTCTTCATTCACAGATATTAACAAATCTAATTATTTTCTTTTAAATTGAAATTGGAAATGTTCAACTGATTTTTGTTTCATTTGTAAAGAAATCAGTAGACGTAATTTCTGATAAAATCGACTATATTCTTAACTAATATTTTACCTATAAATTATAGGACATATAAATTACAGAGTGTTTAATACAGCTTTTAATAAAATATTTCTTTGAATTTTGTTTTTCTGAAATCATAAACCTAGAATTTTAATGGTTTTATCGACGCATATTATCTATTGTTTATAGCAGCTAACCAATTCGGTCTTTTGTGTCATAAAAAAAAACACTAAATAACCTAATCATTTGCAAAATTTCACTTTACATTGATTTCAGTTTTGTTTAATTTGTAAAATGAATTTACATTTATTTGTTATTTCTAACGTTTGTATAAAAACCATGCAATAATTTGATTTTTTTTTTTGGTAAAATTACCTTTTTTTTCGTTTAATTTGTAAAAATAAGATTAAACTTTAATTTTTCTTTCATTTGTAAAATATTTTGAGTTGAAGCTGATTTTGTTTCATTTATAAAATTATATAATGGTATTTTTTCTATTTTAGATTAACATTAGGAATATTTTCTTATGTAAACAATACAGTAACAATCAAATTTTGCATTGTTACTTACCAGAAAATTAATTGTTACGAACACTGTTCAGACGATTTAATTCAAACAATGGAAGCTGCATTTTGAACAATACCTGAAACAGTGAAAAAAGTCAGTATTGCTGTAATTTTTGACGAGTCAACATCGTTTCACTGCATCTAAGAAAAATGTACCATGACTGTATGTTATTTAAAATGGTTGCAAAATCCACTAGCAAACTCTTCAATGAACGTCGACCAACGTGCATATCACAGGTTAGCAATTCTCATTTTGTTAAATATGATTTGTTTATTTTTAATTTAATGAAAAAATTGGATTTAGTGAACACGTTAAAAGAGTTTAAACATAATACGCCATCTTAAATATTTACATTGAGACTTAATTCAGATTGAAACATTGATTGTAATTCGTTTGAAATGTTTTGTCTTCTTTAAATTTATACTTCATTTTTAAAATAAAATAAATTAAATTATATTTTCTAATTCAATTTGGTCGTTTTAAAAATTGAATATATTTGATAAAATCTACGTTGAATGACTTAAACAGTATCACTGTGAAAAATTTGTTATGATGCCTTAATGATACAAAACGGTAGAAAAATGTATTTGATATTTTTAGGTATTATGATATATTTCGATGAGCAACTGCAAATTGTGCAAAAAAAACAAAAATAATCGTACTTTAACTCATGTATTAAAATTTAATATATATTAAATTTACTCAGTCTAAAAATGTTTAAAAAATATTTTAGGCTTACGCTAATCTTTCCTGATCTTTTGTAAACATCAATTTATTTGGAATTTAACTATTTTATTTTTTTTTTAATATATTAAATTCAAATCCTTGATGTTTTATATTTAGGTACAAATTAAAAATGTAATCTAATTTATATATGTAGTGTGAATTTCATGTATTTTGTGTATAGAGCTAGGTTAACATATCAAAAGGTAAAAATCTAGAATCCTGAACCCTTTGTGCCAAATGCATCGCCAGGATGACAAGTCACCAAGTAAACATAGCAATATATACATCAGGAAGTTTTCGTGGTAAAACAACATTACGCCAAAATCCATCACTAAGATTCCTGGTTGTCACGTAAAAAACAAAATGGCTGTAGAAGTTCGGGGACTTTGTAAAATGCTACTTCTATTCATTCAAAAAAATTTATCTCCAAAAGTCGCTATTATGATAACATTAGTAGCGAAACAACTATTTCGACAAATTTTATTCCTTAAATTGTTTTATGCCAAATTACTCACTTTAACGCCAAATATTATCTTTTTATCCTACCAAAATTTTTTTTTTTTGAAATGCTTTTTACGCCAAAATGTATCGTTTTAACGCGAAATTTTTCACAAAGCGAAATGCTATTTTAAAAATCATTTTTACGTCAAAAAGTATTCCTTTATGGGCAAATTTTATCACTAACAGAAATTGTATTCCTTAAAGGCTTTTCGCTAAATATTATCGTTTTAAAGTCACATTTTAGCGCTATTATGCCCAAATATTTCTGCCTAAATTGCATTTATGCCAAATTATATCGCTTTATCACCAAACTTTGACCACTATTATGGCGGAACTTTAATGATTTGTTTTTACGCCAAAAGTTATCATTTAACGCCAAAATATATGACTAATATGTCGAAATATTATTCCTACGCCAAATTTTATCGATTTAAAGTCAAATTATTATGTGGAATTTTATTTTGCTAACTCACAAAAATGTGTCATTTTAACAGCAATAATAATAGCTATTATGATAAAATTACGCCAAAGTTATTCGTTAATACCACATATATTTTTCCTATTATGTCAAAAAATATTTCAGGTTGTTTACGACGTCGAATTCGAAAGATAAAACAATATAATCATAAAGAAGAAACCAGTGAATAACTTACATTTTATTCTGATGTATCCTTTGTGGAAGACGAAAATAGCCTTTCTATGGCTAAAATCTAGAATCCTTTACCCTTTGGGCCAAACATATAGCCAAGTTGCCAAGTCGGTAAGTAAGCATAGAAATGAATGTGACAAGCAGTTTGGGCGGTAAAACCAAACGCCAAAAGGCCAAAATTCTTTCACTGATTTGCCAAATCACCAAGTAAACAGACAAAATGGCTGCGAAGTTCAGTATCATTGTAAAATGCTATTTCGCCAAAATGTATAGCCAAACAGTGCTGTTACGCCAACATTAGTAGCCAAATAGCTATTACGTAAAAGTTTTTTCCTGCAAGTGCTTTTATGCCAAAGTTTATCGCTTTAACGCCAAATATTATCACTATCCTGCAAAATTTTAATCTTTGAAGTGCTTTATAGTCAACATTTATTGCTTTATAGCCAAACTTTTTCACTAAGAAAATTTTGTTATTTGAAGTGCTTTTACGGCAAAAGTTATTTCTTTATCGCAAACATGTATCGCTTTATCACCAAACTTTTCACTAATCGAATTTTGTTATATGTGCTTTTCAGCCAAAAGTTAATGCTTTATCGCCAACATTTTGTCATTAAGCGAATTGTTTTTGCCTTTACGCCAAAAATTAATGCTCTGGCAACTTCATAAAAGTAAAGACTCAGGAAAATGTGAAACATTCATCATAAAATATATTTTATATTCTCTATCAATATCCGATAAATGTTATAAGAACAATCAGAACAATCTCCTAATCATTAATTTATCGAAATAATTATTTAAAAATATATATATTTCTGCTCTTATTTAATCTTAATGCACATTCTACAAATTACAGTCAAAATAGCAATAAAATATACATTATATTATTCGGAAAAAGAAGTTATGAATTCCTCTAATTACAATATCAGGACAGGACAGGACAGTGAAGTAGATACGTGGAGCCATGGACACCACGCATAAACTTTCATGGTCCTGCTCTGAGCAAGACTTTTTCTCGTCGAGCGATATTGGGAGGCTAGAGATATGTTAGATTAATGAACTCTGTTTCAGCATGTTTTGTTGTATTCTCTGTTCTTTTTTTTTTTCATTGTTCTTTTTTATTGCTGTAACTGTTCATAATCTGCCATTGGAAATAAAAAATTACAATATTGTAACCCTAAATAAATTGGCGAAATATTCCGGATTGCAAGATTGGCGACTGCCTCAGCGGTACAGTATTCTTAGATTTCAACTTATCAAAAATATATTTTCATAAAAGCTATAAAAAATAAAAAAAGCTATATAAAAGCGATTTTCAGTTAAAAATGAAATTTAATCAATATCTCCTAGATAGAGGTATGGAAATATCAGTTTCATATACTTTCTAGTCCAGATTTTAGTAAAAATCTAGAATCCTGTATCCTTTGTGACAAATGCGCCCCCAAGTAAACATAGTATTGAATGCACTATGTAGTTTTCGCAGTAAAATGATATTACGCCAAAATCCTTCACTGGGATCCCAAATCGCCAAGTAAACAAACAAAATGTCTGACGAAGTTCGGAGTCATTGCAACAATAATAGGCAAACATCTATTAAGCCAAAAGTTTATTCCTGAAAGTGATTTTAAGCCAAAGTTTATCGCTTTAAAGCCAACTATCCTTCGAAGGGAATTTTAATCCTTGAAATTCTTTCACTTTAATCGCCAAACTTTTTCACTAAGCCAATTTTGCTTTTTAAAATGCTTTTACACCAAAAGTTAATGCTTTGTCTCCAAATACTTCACAATAAACAAAATATGTTCTCTGAATACTTTTATGGCAAATGTTATCGTTTATGCGCCAAAATTTAGCACTATGATGCCAAAAATTATGTCTAAATTGTCTTTACGCCGATTTATGTCACTTATTACGCCAAAATTTTACGATTATAATGGCAAAAATTTAATGTTCTCTTTTTACGCCACATATTGCCGCTTTAACGCCAAAATATATCATTATTGTGCCAAGATAATGCAATATATGAATAGATCATTGATAAATCTTTTTTAATTCATAGAATGAAAATTCACTCGAAACCCGCTGAGGAAGCGGTGATGGATACATATTTTCCATCAATACCAAATTTTTTCAAACGACGAAAATTCAGATGGGGTGTAAAAAAGTTTTATATCAATTATAAATAGCTATTGTAAGTATGTTTTCTTGATATTTTATAGTCTATAGAATATTTTCTGATATATTCCTTTTTTTTTCAGGAATATAGGTGGAGAGAATATGTACATAATTTAAAAACGGATGATAGGTTTCACTAATTTTTCAATTTTTCCGGACATGGGATATTTATGCCATGTCCTTGTCGGTGAGATCACTGCTCTGGTGTCGCAAAGCGACAAAAATCAGGGTAATATCTCACGGACGAATTTAATATTCTGGGATCAAGAATTACCGAAACTCAACAAAGGAAATCGTTCCAAGCTCAAGAATTAATGGAAGGAGCAACACATCCATTATACTGCTTGAACCTCGTCAAGTGTGTGCGGAAATACTGTCAAATGCCAAGAAACGAATCCAGAAAAAAAGTTTCACAGGTAAGCAATGCAAATTCATTTAATTTAATGGGAAATCTAATTATAGATAATGCAATATATGAATAGATCATTGATAAATCTTTTTTAATTCATAGAATGAAAATTCACTCGAAACCCGCTGAGGAAGCGGTGATGGATACATATTTTCCATCAATACCAAATTTTTTCAAACGACGAAAATTCAGATGGGGTGTAAAAAAAAGTTTTATATCAATTATATATTTGTAAGTATGTTTTCTTGATATTTTATAGTCTATAGAATATTTTCTGATATATTCCTTTTTTTTTTCAGGGAATATAGGTGGAGAGAATATGTACATAATTTAAAAATGGATGATAGGTTTCAATAATTTTTTTTTCAATTTTTCCGGACATGGGATATTTATGCCATGTCCTTGTCGGTGAGATCACTGCTCTGGTGTCGCAAAGCGACAAAAATCAGGGTAATATCTCACGGACGAATTTAATATTCTGGGATCAAGAATACCTGAAACTCAACAAAGGAAATCGCTCCAAGCTCAAGAATTAATGGAAGGAGCAACACATCCATTACTGCTTGTACCTTGTCAAGTGTGTGCGGAAATACTGTCAAATGCCAAGAAACGAATCCAGAAAAAAGTTTCACAGGTAAGCAATGCAAAATTCATTTAATTTAATGGGAAAATCTAATTATAGATAATGCAATATATGAATAGATCATTGATAAATCTTTTTTAATTCATAGAATGAAAATTCACTCGAAACCCGCTGAGGAAGCGGTGATGGATACATATTTTCCATCAATACCAAATTTTATCAAACGACGAAAATTCAGATGGGGTGTAAAAAAAAGTTTTATATCAATTATAAATATTTTTTGTAAGTATGTTTTCTTGATATTTTATAGTCTATAGAATATTTTCTGATATATTCCTTTTTTTTTTCAGGGAATATAGGTGGAGAGAATATGTACATAATTTAAAAATGGATGATAGGTTTCAATAATTTTTTTCAATTTTTCCGGACATGGGATATTTATGCCATGTCCTTGTCGGTGAGATCACTGCTCTGGTGTCGCAAAGCGACAAAAATCAGGGTAATATCTCACGGACGAATTTAATATTCTGGGATCAAGAATTACCGAAACTCAACAAAGGAAATCGTTCCAAGCTCAAGAATTAATGGAAGGAGCAACACATCCATTACACTGCTTGAACCTTGTCAAGTGTGTGCGGAAATACTGTCAAATGCCAAGAAACGAATCCAGAAAAAAAGTTTCACAGGTAAGCAATGCAAATTCATTTAATTTAATGGGAAATCTAATTATAGATAATGCAATATATGAATAGATCATTGATAAATCTTTTTTAATTCATAGAATGAAAATTCACTCGAAACCCGCTGAGGAAGCGGTGATGGATACATATTTTCCATCAATACCAAATTTTATCAAACGACGAAAATTCAGATGGGGTGTAAAAAAAGTTTTATATCAATTATATATTGTAAGTATGTTTTCTTGATATTTTATAGTCTATAGAATATTTTCTGATATATTCCTTTTTTTTTCAGGGAATATAGGTGGAGAGAATATGTACATAATTTAAAAATGGATAATAGGTTTCAATAATTTTTTTCAATTTTTCCGGACATGGGATATTTATGCCATGTCCTTGTCGGTGAGATCACTGCTCTGGTGTCGCAAAGCGACAAAAATCAGGGTAATATCTCACGGACGAATTTAATATTCTGGGATCAAGAATTACCGAAACTCAACAAAGGAAATCGCTCCAAGCTCAAGAATTAATGGAAGGAGCAATACATCCATTAACTGATTGAACCTTGTCAAGTGTGTGCGGAAATACTGTCAAATGCCAAGAAACGAATCCAGAAAAATTTCACAGGTAAGCAATGCAAATTCATTTAATTTAATGGGAAATCTAATTATAGATAATGCAATATATGAATAGATCATTGATAAATCTTTTTTATTCATAGAATGAAAATTCACTCGAAACCCGCTGAGGAAGCGGTGATGGATACATATTTTCCATCAATACCAAATTTTTCAAACGACGAAAATTCAGATGGGGTGTAAAAAAGTTTTATATCAATTATATATTGTAAGTATGTTTTCTTGATATTTTATAGTCTATAGAATATTTTCTGATATATTCCTTTTTTTTTTCAGGGAATATAGGTGGAGAGAATATGTACATAATTTAAAAATGGATAATAGGTTTCACTAATTTTTTTTTCAATTTTTTCCGGACATGGGATATTTATGCCATGTCCTTGTCGGTGAGATCACTGCTCTGGTGTCGCAAAGCGACAAAAATCAGGGTAATATCTCACGGACGAATTTAATATTCTGGGATCAAGAATTACCGAAACTCAACAAAGGAAATCGCTCCAAGCTCAAGAATTAATGGAAGGAGCAATACATCCATTATACTGCTGGAACCTTGTCAAGTGTTGTGCGGAAATACTGTCAAATGCCAAGAAACGAATCCAGAAAAAAAGTTTCACAGGTAAGCAATGCAAATTCATTTAATTTAATGGGAAATCTAATTATAGATAATGCAATATATGAATAGATCATTGATAAATCTTTTTTAATTCATAGAATGAAAATTCACTCGAAACCCGCTGAGGAAGCGGTGATGGATACATATTTTCCATCAATACCAAATTTTATCAAACGACGAAAATTCAGATGGGGTGTAAAAAAGTTTTATATCAATTATATATTGTAAGTATGTTTTCTTGATATTTTATAGTCTATAGAATATTTTCTGATATATTCCTTTTTTTTTCAGGGAATATAGGTGGAGAGAATATGTACATAATTTAAAAATGGATAATAGGTTTCACTAATTTTTTCAATTTTTCCGGACATGGGATATTTATGCCATGTCCTTGTCGGTGAGATCACTGCCCTGGTGTCGCAAAGCGACAAAAATCAGGGTAATATCTCACGGACGAATTTAATATTCTGGGATCAAGAATTGCTGAAACTCAACAAAGGAAATCGTTCCAAGCTCAAGAATTAATGGAAGGAGCAACACATCCATCACTGCTTGAACCTTGTCAAGTGTGTGCGGGAAATACTGTCAAATGCCAAGAAACGAATCCAGAAAAAAAGTTTCACAGGTAAGCAATGCAAATTCATTTAATTTAATGGGAAATCTAATTATAGATAATGCAATATATGAATAGATCATTGATAAATCTTTTTTAATTCATAGAATGAAAATTCACTCGAAACCCGAATAGGAAGCGGTGATGGATACATATTTTCCATCAATACCAAATTTTTCAAACGACGAAAATTCAGATGGGGTGTAAAAAAAGTTTTATATCAATTATAAATATTTGTAAGTATGTTTTCTTGATATTTTATAGTCTATAGAATATTTTCTGATATATTCCTTTTTTTTTCAGGGAATATAGGTGGAGAGAATATGTACATAATTTAAAAATGGATAATAGGTTTCACTAATTTTTTCAATTTTTCCGGACATGGGATATTTATGCCATGTCCTTGTCGGTGAGATCACTGCTCTGGTGTCGCAAAGCGACAAAAATCAGGGTAATATCTCACGGACGAATTTAATATTCTGGGATCAAGAATACCTGAAACTCAACAAAGGAAATCGTTCCAAGCTCAAGAATTAATGGAAGGAGCAACATCCATTACTGCTTGGAACCTTGTCAAGTGTGTGCGGAAATACTGTCAAATGCCAAGAAACGAATCCAGAAAAAAAGTTTCACAGGTAAGCAAAGAAAATTCATTTAATTTAATGTAAAATCTAATTATAGATAATGCAATATATGAATAGATCATTGATAAATCTTTTTAATTCATAGAATGAAAATTCACTCGAAACCCGAATAGGAAGCGGTAATGGATACATATTTTCCATCAATACCAAATTTTATCAAACGACGAAAATTCAGATGGGGTGTAAAAAAGTTCTATATCAATTATAAATATTGTAAGTATGTTTTCTTGATATTTTATAGTCTATAGAATATTTTCTGATATATTCCTTTTTTTTTCAGGAATATAGGTGGAGAGAATATGTACATAATTTAAAAATGGATAATAGGTTTCAATAATTTTTTTCAATTTTTCCGGACATGGGATATTTATGCCATGTCCTTGTCGGTGAGATCACTGCCCTGGTGTCGCAAAGCGCACAAAAATCAGGGTAATATCTCACGGACGAATTTAATATTCTGGGATCAAGAATTACCTGAAACTCAACAAAGGAAATCGTTCCAAGCTCAAGAATTAATGGAAGGAGCAACACATCCATTATACTGATTGTAACCTTGTCAAGTGTGTGCGGGAAATACTGTCAAATGCCAAGAAACGAATCCAGAAAAAAGTTTCACAGGTAAGCAAAGAAAATTCATTTAATTTAATGTAAAATCTAATTATAGATAATGCAATATATGAATAGATCATTGATAAATCTTTTTTAATTCATAGAATGGAAATTCACTCGAAACCCGAATAGGAAGCGGTAATGGATACATATTTTCCATCAATACCAAATTGTTTCAAACGACGAAAATTCAGATGGGGTGTAAAAAAGTTCTATATCAATTATAAATATCATCTTGTAAGTATGTTTTCTTGATATTTTATAGTCTATAGAATATTTTCTGATATATTCCTTTTTTTTTCAGGGAATATAGGTGGAGAGAATATGTACATAATTTAAAAATGGATAATAGGTTTCACTAATTTTTCAATTTTTTCCGGACATGGGATATTTATGCCATGTCCCTGTCGGTGAGATCACTGCCCTGGTGTCGCAAAGCGACAAAAATCAGGGTAATATCTCACGGACGAATTTAATATTCTGGGATCAAGAATTGCTGAAACTCAACAAAGGAAATCGTTCCAAGCTCAAGAATTAATGGAAGGAGCAACACATCCATTACACTGCTTGTACCTCGTCAAGTGTTGTGCGGAAATACTGTCAAATGCCAAGAAACGAATCCAGAAAAATGTTTCACAGGTAAGCAAAGAAAATTCATTTAATTTAATGGGAAATCTAATTATAGATAATGCAATATATGAATAGATCATTGATCAATCTTTTTTAATTCATAGAATGAAAATTCACTCGAAACCCGAATAGGAAGCGGTAATGGATACATATTTTCCATCAATACCAAATTTTTCAAACGACGAAAATTCAGATGGGGTGTAAAAAAAGTTTTATATCAATTATAAATAGCTCATCTTGTAAGTATGTTTTCTTGATATTTTATAGTCTATAGAATATTTTCTGATATATTCCTTTTGTTTTTCAGGGAATATAGGTGGAGAGAATATGTACATAATTTAAAAATGGATAATAGGTTTCACTAATTTTTTTCAATTTTTCCGGACATGGGATATTTATGCCATGTCCCTGTCGGTGAGATCACTGCCCTGGTGTCGCAAAGCGCACAAAAATCAGGGTAATATCTCACGGACGAATTTAATATTCTGGGATCAAGAATACCTGAAGTCAACAAAGGAAATCGTTCCAAGCTCAAGAATTAATGGAAGGAGCAACACATCCATTACACTGATTGTAACCTCGTCAAGTGTGTGCGGAAATACTGTCAAATGCCAAGAAACGAATCCAGAAAAAAAATTTCCACAGGTAAGCAAAGAAAATTCATTTAATTTAATGTAAAATCTAATTATAGATAATGCAATATATGAATAGATCATTGATCAATCTTTTTTAATTCATAGAATGAAAATTCACTCGAAACCCCTGAATAGGAAGCGGTAATGGATACATATTTTCCATCAATACCAAATTTTTTCAAACGACGAAAATTCAGATGGGGTGTAAAAAAAGTTCTATATCAATTATAAATAGCTCATCTTGTAAGTATGTTTTCTTGATATTTTATAGTCTATAGAATATTTTCTGATATATTCCTTTTTTTTTTCAGGGAATATAGGTGGAGAGAATATGTACATAATTTAAAAATGGATGATAGGTTTCACTAATTTTTTTCAATTTTTCCGGACATGGGATATTTATGCCATGTCCCTGTCGGTGAGATCACTGCCCTGGTGTCGCAAAGCGACAAAAATCAGGGTAATATCTCACGGACGAATTTAATATTCTGGGATCAAGAATTACCTGAAACTCAACAAAGGAAATCGTTCCAAGCTCAAGAATTAATGGAAGGAGCAATACATCCATTACACTGGAACCTTGTCAAGTGTGTGCGGAAATACTGTCAAATGCCAAGAAACGAATCCAGAAAAAAAGTTTCACAGGTAAGCAAAGAAAATTCATTTAATTTAATGTAAAATCTAATTATAGATAATGCAATATATGAATAGATCATTGATCAATCTTTTTTAATTCATAGAATGAAATTCACTCGAAACCCGAATAGGAAGCGGTGATGGATACATATTTTCCATCAATACCAAATTTTATCAAACGACGAAAATTCAGATGGGGTGTAAAAAAAAGTTCTATATCAATTATATATTGTAAGTATGTTTTCTTGATATTTTATAGTCTATAAATATTTTCTGATATATTCCTTTTTTTTTTTTCAGGAATATAGGTGGAGAGAATATGTACATAATTTAAAAATGGATGATAGGTTTCACTAATTTTTCAATTTTTCCGGACATGGGATATTTATGCCATGTCCTTGTCGGTGAGATCACTGCCCTGGTGTCGCAAAGCGACAAAAATCAGGGTAATATCTCACGGACGAATTTAATATTCTGGGATCAAGAATTGCCGAAACTCAACAAAGGAAATCGCTCCAAGCTCAAGAATTAATGGAAGGAGCAACACATCCATTACACTGCTTGAACCTTGTCAAGTGTGTGCGGAAATACTGTCAAATGCCAAGAAACGAATCCAGAAAAAAAGTTTCCAGAGGTAAGCAAAGAAAATTCATTTAATTTAATGGGAAATCTAATTATAGATAATGCAATATATGAATAGATCATTGATAAATCTTTTTTAATTCATAGAATGAAAATTCACTCGAAACCCGCTGAGGAAGCGGTGATGGATACATATTTTCCATCAATACCAAATTTTATCAAACGACGAAAATTCAGATGGGGTGTAAAAAAGTTTTATATCAATTATAAATAGCTTCTTGTAAGTATGTTTTCTTGATATTTTATAGTCTATAGAATATTTTCTGATATATTCCTTTTTTTTTTCAGGGAATATAGGTGGAGAGAATATGTACATAATTTAAAAATGGATGATAGGTTTCAATAATTTTTTTTTCAATTTTTCCGGACATGGGATATTTATGCCATGTCCTTGTCGGTGAGATCACTGCTCTGGTGTCGCAAAGCGACAAAAATCAGGTAATATCTCACGGACGAATTTAATATTCTGGGATCAAGAATTGCCGAAACTCAACAAAGGAAATCGCTCCAAGCTCAAGAATTAATGGAAGGAGCAATACATCCACACTGCTGGAACCTTGTCAAGTTTGTGCGGGAAATACTGTCAAATGCCAAGAAACGAATCCAGAAAAAAAGTTTCACAGGTAAGCAATGCAAATTCATTTAATTTAATGGGAAATCTAATTATAGATAATGCAATATATGAATAGATCATTGATAAATCTTTTTTAATTCATAGAATGAAAATTCACTCGAAACCCGCTGAGGAAGCGGTGATGGATACATATTTTCCATCAATACCAAATTTTTCAAACGACGAAAATTCAGATGGGGTGTAAAAAAAGTTTTATATCAATTATATATTGTAAGTATGTTTTCTTGATATTTTATAGTCTATAGAATATTTTCTGATATATTCCTTTTTTTTTCAGGGAATATAGGTGGAGAGAATATGTACATAATTTAAAAATGGATAATAGGTTTCAATAATTTTTTCAATTTTTCCGGACATGGGATATTTATGCCATGTCCTTGTCGGTGAGATCACTGCTCTGGTGTCGCAAAGCGACAAAAATCAGGGTAATATCTCACGGACGAATTTAATATTCTGGGATCAAGAATTGCCGAAACTCAACAAAGGAAATCGCTCCAAGCTCAAGAATTAATGGAAGGAGCAATCCACTGCTGGAACCTTGTCAAGTGTGTGCGGAAATACTGTCAAATGCCAAGAAACGAATCAGAAAAAAGTTTCACAGGTAAGCAATGCAAATTCATTTAATTTAATGGGAAATCTAATTATAGATAATGCAATATATGAATAGATCATTGATAAATCTTTTTTAATTCATAGAATGAAAATTCACTCGAAACCCGCTGAGGAAGCGGTGATGGATACATATTTTCCATCAATACCAAATTTTTCAAACGACGAAAATTCAGATGGGGTGTAAAAAAAAGTTTATATCAATTATATATTGTAAGTATGTTTTCTTGATATTTTATAGTCTATAGAATATTTTCTGATATATTCCTTTTTTTTTTCAGGGAATATAGGTGGAGAGAATATGTACATAATTT
>BPLR01020313.1:0-17760 GCA_021605095.1 Caerostris extrusa | reverse complement strand
CTGAGTTTGGTTTAGTTGGTAGCTCTACGGTACCATTTTCCACACTTTGAGCTAAGACTGGGACTACAGTTGAAAGCGGATTCTGAACCACTAACAATCATTCATGCTACCGCCGGGACGTGAACCTGAAACCTGTGGTACACCGAGCACCAGAGCGCTAACCACTCGGCAATCAGGCCCAGGTTGAACATGATGAGGAATCAAATAAACACTAGAGTTATATGCATTCTTTTTTACTTGCTATGCTGCAACCATAAGTCAATTATTTCTGAACTTTTAAAACTAATGTCCATTTAAGATTCCACCACCCAAAAAACAAAAATTAAATAATAAAAAAAATCATATTCAAAGTGTGAAAAAGATATAAAAAAATATTTGAGAAATAAATATGTTCAGTATCAAAGATAAAAAATGAAAAAAAAACAGAAATAATTTAAATAATAGCCGCTCAGCTACCATTATTTAATTGATAGGATGTTTCTAGATTTCGTTACAATATCTACAGATCGGCCGTAGCAAAAGAGTGTTTCTCATTAAGATTGGTTTTAATTAAAAACTTTCCTAATATCGAGTTCATTGTGTGTCGCGAATATAAGATATACAACAGAATTACACTAATTGAATACGATGAGGCTTGAAAACGCACATTATAAATATCCACGTCCTTTTTGCCTATCTTTCACAGATATGAGTATCACTTTCAGAACCTACTTAATGGCCGCTCCCTTCGAAAGTGTCCATTCGAAAGCGGGTTCGATAAATGAGTCCCATTACCTGCAAATGAAAATCCGTAAAATATTAATGAGCCCCGAATTTTAATTCGGAATACATTTATTTACCCCCTGGAGCGGCGGCAGTTGGGAGTGGAATATAATTGCGACCGCCTCGACTTGCAAATGAAGTCGTCTATCGCCTATTCCGTTCAGGGATTAAATGCGACGGAACATCTGTGCTCTTAAAAGCGCATTAAAGGCTTCCACGGTAACGCAATTAATTTAGAGTGGGCCTCGAATAGTCGTCTGCTGCGAGCTTTTTACTCGCGACCGTGCCTGTCTGCTGATGTCGGAATATTTTTCTCAGTCGGGCCCGATGGAGGACTTATTCAATTAACTAATATGGGGGGATTTTTGCTCCAATCGAGGGAGCTTAGAGAAGGTGGAATCTTTTAAAATGGACGAGGAGGGAATTTCTTGGTGATGGGTGCTTAGAGTTCTGGACTTGGATTTGGGTGTCGACGGAGAGGGAAAAAAAATCTGTATGTTACGTGATTATCTGGGTTAAAGAGAAAGATTGAGTGTATGGTTAAAGAGATGTTTGCCTTAACTAAAATAGTGGAAGTATCAAAAAATATACTTTAAGGCAGCCTAACCTGTGAATATGCCTGGAGATATATTGATATTTTACATTCATAGTTCTCTTATTTCATTAGATTCTTAAATTCAATTTCGATTTTTTAAATTAATGATGTTTAGGCCAAAATGGCTTGAGGTCTCTCTATTTCTCATCTAGGTTTAGTTTGATTTCTCGCTCTACGGTCATCTTGGGCACACGAGGGATAAACAGGCCTGGACCTACAGTTTAAGATGGATTCCGAATTACTCAAAACCATCCATGTCATCGCCAGGATTCGAACCCGAAATCTGTGGTACCGAGCACCAGAGCTCTAGCCATTCGGCCATCAGGGCTCCTAGCTTAAAAGAAATAAGCGCCAGAATTATCTACATCCTTTTTTACCTGCTATACTATAACTATAATTAATACCAAAAAATTACAATAAATAAACACATTTTTTTTTTTAAATTTTGAACTATGGAATATGGAAATAATACTAAAACCATTAATAATAGCTCCGCTTCTTTAATTGGCAAGATGTTTTTACGGAATATATTATCCGTTAAAGTTTTCATGCGGATTTTCTCATACCCTGTTCTTTATGTCTCGTAATGACACGAGTATATAACAGATTTACACTTATTGAATAGGATGAGGATTCAAAATATTCTTCTGTAATTCAATTTAATATCCACCTAAAAATATCGTTACACAAAAAATAAAAACCGAAAAAAAAAGTAAGAAAGATAAAATTGAAATAAAAAAAAAAAAAAAAACAGTAGACAATTAAATAATAGCCACTAAGCTAAAACTCTTTAATTGATAGGATGTTTCCAGATTTCGTTACAGTGTCAACGGAATGGTTGTGGCAAAAACCTGTTCCTCATTAAGATTGGTTTTCCATTAAAACTTTTCTCTTATCCAGTTCATTTGTATCATGCGAATATATCAGATACAACAGAATTTCACTTATTGAATACGGCGATGCTTGGAAACAAACACGATAAATATCCGCGTCCTTTTTGCCCATTTTCATGAACACGAGTATCACTTTCAGAACCTATCTAATGGCCGCTCTCTTTCGAAAGTGTCCGTTCGATGGCGGGCGTAATAAATGAGTCCCATTACCTGCAAATGCAATCTGTAAAATATTAATGCGCCCGGAATTTTAATTCGGAATGCATTTGTTTACCGCCTGGAGAGGCAGTTGGGAGTGGAATATTAATTAAAGGCCGACTCCGACTCGCAAATGAAGTCGTCTATCGCCTATTCCGTTCAGGGATTAAATAACGACGGAATATCTGTGCTCTGAAAGCGCATTAAAGGCTTCCACGGTAATATAATTAATTTAGAGTGGACCTCGAAGAGTAATCTGCTGCGAGCTTTTTACTCGCGACCGTGCCTGCCTGCTAATGTCGGAATATTTTCAGTCGGCCCGATGCAGGGGCTTATTCAATTAACTGATATGGCTACAGGAGAGTTTTTGCTCCAATCCAGGGATCTCAGAGAAGGTGGAATCTTTTAAAATGGACGAGGAGGGAATTTCTTGGTGATGGGTGCTCAGAGTTCTGATCTGGGGTTTGGGTGTCGGCGGAGAGAGAAAAAAATCTGCATGTTATGTGATTATCTATGTTAAAGAGAAGATTGTAGACGTCAGGGTGCGTGTGGTTAAAGAAATGTTTGCTTTAACGAAAATAGTTGAAGTATTAATATGTATAGTTTACTCAAACCTGTGAATATACCTGGTGATATATTGATATTTTACATTCATAGTTCTGTTATTTCATTAGTTTGTTAAATTCAATTTCCGTTTCATAAATAAAGGATGCTTAGACTAAAGTGATTTGAGTCTTTTGGTTTTTCCTTCTAGGTTTATTTTGTTGCTCTATAGGCAATTGTTTTCACACTTTGGACTGATTGGTCCAGGACCTACAGTTTAAAGTGGGTTCCAAGCCAAAATAATGCTCCATTTCACAACCAGGAATCGAATCTGAAGCCTGTAGTATCAAAGGTTAGAGTGTTTGTCATTTGACCATCAGGCCGCTTCCCTATAGGAGAACAGAATTTGTAACCTAAAAGCAAAGAACGAAAAAAATTATTCCATGTCTGAGATGTTTTTACGGAAGATGTTTTCTTTAAAAGTTTTCATTGGATTTTTCTCATACCCTGTTCATTCTGTCTCGCAATGGCATGAGTATATGAGCTATAACAGAATTACACTAATTGAATACGATGTGGATTCAAAATAAACATTAGAATTATCTACGTCCTTTTTTTTGCATGATATGTTATAACTAGGTCAATTATTTCAGAAATTCAATTTAATGGTCATTGAAAGTTCCATTACCCAAAACGCAACTAAAAGCCAAAAAATAAATAATCAGATAAAACTGAAACTAAAAAAAAATACGTAATTAAATAATAGCCGCTGAGTTACCATTCTTTAATCGACGGTTTCAAGATTTTGTTACAGTATCAATGAAATGATGGCGGTGAAAGAGTGCTTCTCATTAGATTGGTTTTCATTAAAATTTTCTCGTATTCTATTCATTGTATCTCGCGAATATATGATATACAACAGAATTACACTAATTGAATACGGGGAGGCTAGAAAACACACATTATAAATATCCACATCCTTTTTGCCTATCTTTCACAGGCATGAGTATCACTTTCAGAACCTATTGGATGGCCGTTCCTTTTCGAAAGTGTCCATTCGACAACGGGCGCAATGAATGAGTCCCATTAACTGCAAATGCAATCTAAAATATTAATGCGCCCGGAATTTTAATTCGGAATGCATTTGTTTACCTCCTGGGCGGCAGTTGGGAGTGGAATATTAATTAAGGCCGGCTCCGACTTACAAATGAAGTCGTCTATCGCCTAGTCCGTTCAGGGATTAAATGCGACGGAATATCTGTGCTCTAAGAGCGCATTAAAGGCTTCCACGGTAACGTGATTAATTTAGAAGTGGGCCTCAATAGACGTCTGCTGCAAGCTTTTTACTCGCGACCCGTGCCTGCCCGCTAATGTCGAAATATTTTCTCAGTCGGCCCGATGGAGGGCTTATTCAATTAACTGATATGGCGAGGAAGGTTTTTGCGCCAATCCGGGGGAGCTTAAAAAAGTTGGAATCTTTAAAAAATGGACGAGGGAGGGGAATTTCTTGGTGATGGGTGCTCAGAGTTCTGGACTGGGATCTGGGTGTCTGAGGAGAGGAAAAAAATGCTACACGTGATTATCTAGGTTAAAAAGAAAGATTGTAGGTGACTGGGGTGTATATGGTTGAAGAGACGTTTATTTTAACTAAAATAGTAGAAGTATTAATAAATATAGTTTAGGCAAGCCTCTCTTGTGAATATGCCTGGAGATATATTGATAGTTTACATTATTAGTTCTCTTATTTCATCAGTTTGTTAAATTTAATTTAATGATGCTTAGACCAAAGTGGTTTTGAATCTTTTTGGTTTTTAATTCTAGGTTTTGTTCGGTTTGTCGCGATATGGTCATTTTCCACACTTTGATTTAATTAGATCAGGACTACATTTTAAAAGTGGATTCCGAATCACTGACAAACATCCGTGGTACTGTCGGGACTTAAACCCGAGCTGTGGTACCGGGTGCCAGAGCTCTAGCCACTCAGACATCAGGCCCAAATTGAATATTATGAGGATTTAAAGTAGAATTATCTACGTCCTTTTTTACATGCTATGGTATAAATAGGTCAATTATTTCTGAAATTCAATTTAATATCCATTTAAAATTCCATCACCCAAAAGCAAAAATCAAAAATTATATAATAGAACACATCATGTTCAAAGTATGAAAAGCTATAAACAAATATTTGAGAAATAAATATGTTTTAGTATGTAAGATGAACCTGAAACAAAAAACCAGAAATTATTTGAATAATAGCCGCTGAGCTATCACTCTTTAATTGACGAGGTGTTTCAAGATTTCGTTACAGTATTAATGGAACGGTCGTGGCAAAAGCGTGTTTCTCATTAAGATTGGTTTTCATTCAAGTTTTAACATGACATACTCATTGTGTCTTGCGACTATATGAGATACAACAGAATTACACTCTGAATACGATTAGGATTTAAAATAAACATTATAGATATCCACATTCTTTTGCACATGCTATGCTATAACTAGAACAACTTTTTCTGCTATTCAATTTAATATCCATTTAAAATTCCATCACCCAAAAAACAACTAAAAACCGGAAAATAAATAATAAAACATATCATATTCAAAAAATGATGTAAACAAAAAAAATATTAGGGGAATAAATATGAAAGATGAAATTGAAACAAAAAAAAATCAGTAAATAAGTAATAGCCGCTGAGCTATCACTCTTTAATTGAAAGTCTGTTTCAAGATTTCATTATACTATCAATGGAATGGTCGTCGCAAAAGCTTGTTTCTCATTAAGATTGATTTGCATTAAAACTTTTCTTGTATCCAGTTCATTGTATCACGCGAATATATCAGATAAAACAGAATTGCACTAATTGAATACGATAAGGCTTGAAAACAAACATTATAAATATACACATCCTTTTTACCTATCTTTCGCAAACACGAGTATCCCTTTCGAAACCTATTTAATGGCCGTTCCCTTTCGAAAGGGTCCATTCGACAGTTGAGCGCAATAAATGAGTCCCATTACCTGCAAATGCAATCTGTAAAATATTAATGCGCTCGGAATTTTAATTCTGAATACATTTGTTTACAGCGGCAGTTGGGAGTGGAATATTAATTAAAGGCCGGCTCCACTTGCAAATGAAGTCGTCTATCGCCTATTCCGCTCAGGGTTAAATGTGACGGAATATCTGTGCTCTAAAAAGCGCATTAAAGGCTTCCCACGGTAACGCAATTAATTTAGAGTGGGCCTCAATAGTCGTCTGCTGCGAGCTTTTTACTCGCGACCGTGCCTGCCTGCTAATGTCGGAATATTTTCTCAGTCGGGCCCGATGGAGGGCTTATTCAATTAACTGATATGGCGGGGAGGAGTTTTTTTTTTTTTTTTTTTTTGCTCCAATCCAGGGAGTCCAGAGGAGGTGGAATCTTTTAAAATGGACGGGGAGGGAGTTTCTTGGTGATGAGCGCTCTGAGTTCTGGACTGGGATTTGGGTGTCGGCGGAGATGGAAAAAATCTGCATGTTACGTGATTATCTAGGTTAAAGAGAAAGATTGTAAGTTTCAGGATATGTATGGTTAAATAGATGTTTGCTTTAACTAAAATAGTTGAAGTATTAATAAATATAGCTTCAGCAATAATTATATCTAGAGATATATTGAATTTTTACATTCATACTTCTGCTATTTCATTAATTTGTTAACTTCAATTTCCATTTCTTAAATTAATGATGCTTAGACGAAAGTGGTTTCAATCTTTTGGTTTTTCCATCTAGATCTGTCGTTATACGGTCATTTTTGCACACTTTGGGGTAATTAGACCGAGACTACAGTTTGAAGTTAATTCCGAACCACTTACAAACATCCATGGCATCGCCGGGACTTGGACCCGAAACCTGCGGTACCGAGCAATAGAGCGCTAGCCACTCAGCCATCAGCCCCAAATTGAATATGTGAGGATTCAAAATAAACACCAGAATTATCTACTTCCTTTTTCAACATGCTGGTCATAACTAGGTCAATTATTTCTGAAATTCAATTTAATATCCATTTAAAATTCCCTCATCCATAAAACAAGAAACAAAAAATTAAATAACAAAACACATCATATTCAAAGTATGAAAAAGATATAAACAAATATTTGAGAAATAAATATGTTTAATATGAAAGATAAAACTTATTATTTATTGCTTATTACTTTGAACTTGTTAAACCTTACTTCCCAAAGAAAAAAACAATAAATACTTAAATAAAAGCCGCTCAACTACCATTCTTTAATTGATAGTTTCGTTACAGTATCTATGGAATGGCCGTAGCAAAAGAGTGTTTCTCGTTAAAATCGGTTTTCATTAAAATTTTCTCGTATCCAGTCCATTGTGTCCCGTTAATATATGAGATACAACGGAATTACACTAATTAAATACGAAGAGGATTGAAAACACACATTATAAATATCCACATCCTTTTTGCCTATCTGTCACGAACACGAGTATCACTTTCGAAACCTAACTTAATGGCCTCTCCTTTTTGAAAGTGTCCATTCGATAGCGGCCGCAATGAATGAGTCCCCATTACCTGCAAATGCAATCTGTAAAATATTAATGCGCCCGGAATTTTAATTCGGAATACATTTGTTTACCTCCAGGAGCGGCAGTTGGGAGTGGAATATTAATTACGGCCGGCTTCGACTTGCAAATGAAGTCGTCTATCGCCTATTCCGTTCAGGGATTAAATGCGACGGAATATCTGTGCTCTAAAAGCGCATTAAAGGCTTCCACGGTAACGTAATTAATTTAGAGTGGGTCTCCAATAGTCGTCTGCTGCAAGCATTTTACTCGCGACCGTGCCTGCCTGCTAATTTTTGGAATATTTTCTCCGTCGGCGCGATGCAGGGCTTATTCAATTAACTAATATGGCGGAGAGGGTTTTTTGCTCAATCCAGGGAGCTTAGAGAAGGTGGAATCTTTTAAAATGGACGGGAGGGAATTTCTTGTTGATGGGTGTTCAAAGTTCTGGACTGGGATTTGAGTGTTGGTTGAGAGGGAAAGAAATCTGCATGTTACGTGATTATCTAGATTAAAAAGAAAGATTGTATTTATCAGGATGTGTATGGTTAAAAAGAGATGTTTGCTTTAACTAAAATATTTGAAGTATTAATAAATATAGTTTAGGTAATCCTCACCAGGGTATATGGCTGGAAATATATTGATAGTTTACATTCATAGTTCTGTTATTTCATTCAATTGTTCAATTCTATTTCTATTTCTGAAGTTAATGATGCTTAGACCAGAGTAGTTTGAGTCGTTTGGTTTTCCTTTTAGGTTTGGTTTTGGTTCGTCGCTTGGCTCCGTGACGTTAATTTTTTACGGGATAGCTTTGTCAGTCTTACGTCCAATGCTCTACGTTTCATTACACCTGGACCTACAGCCTAAAATATGTGATTCTTACTTAATAATGGATTAAAATGCCGAATTCTATTTGTATCAATATACTCGTTTATTTGTGAGGAACCTTTTTTAAGAATACAGAAAAGTCAGGAAACAAAAATCACTTTACTAATCAATTTTTCCCTTGATTGTGACAAACTAAATACTCTAAACTTACTAAATGAATGCAAAATATCACATTCTATTCTTTATTTAATTTTTTATTTACATTATTTCTTTTTATTACATATAAATAAAGGAATTTTACGTTAAATAACTTACATTATACATTGCGTCTTATTATTGTTGTTTTTCCTGCAGTTCACGGTCAAATTACAGTGAGTAAATATGGTCCATGTCTTGAAGAAATCTTTTCTTTCTTGTTTTAATCTTTTACATCATTAAGACTTTTGGCAATAACATAGTTATCCACATCATTTTCTTAGAATCAACAATGCTGAATCATATCTTGAATTTTGTGACCATTCTTTTGGAATGGCTAGCACTGCCCAGTATGTGTCCGTTCTTATCAAAGGTTAAAACCCCAAATACGAAGCAGTGGCATTTGATTAAAAAACACCCCACTGTTTCGTTCGCGATTTCATAAACCCAGAAAAGGCATAAATTCATCTCCCCAACAAAGACCACCCACCCCTTTACTGCGTGGACTCTTCCAAAACAAGGTTTTTGTGCGAACGCAACAAAAGATTCCTTTTCCCGAATGTGGCAAACTGCGAAGCGGACCCGGATTAATTATGTGGCTTGCAGGGAAAATTGTTCATAACTCATAGGGAAAAGGCGCAATTTCTTATTTCATTAGACGCCGCGGCCTGTCATTTCTGGGGGTCTTGAGAAATGGTTTTGTTTTGTGGAGGGATAATTTAATTTCGGCCTTGTATCGTTTGGGGGAACAACGGGGGATCAATAACAAGCACAGAATGCGCATGCGCTCTCCGTATCAGTAGATTATTATTACAATTAATGACATGGTTTCATTAATACGCATATCCTACATTTAATAGCTTATGAATAGATTTTCCTTAATGTAAAGATTTAAAAAAATTCTTTGGGAAGACATGAGACAATATATTTGAAAGTAATATCAACACAGTAACATTTTCATCTGTATGATACAAAACTCAATATGCCCGTAAATTTACTAATAACATTTAACAAATAAATTAATACGCGTATACTCTAGATGCACGTGTATATCAGTTGATTTTCTATAGAGAATGCCCCTTCTCCATCCCATAGCATTAATAAAATTATTCTAACGTGCCTATCAAACAAGTTAAAGGAAACGAGTTCACAGGCGCAAGCTATTTCAAAATGTTGCCTTAGCTGCAGTGCTTATTGAGAAAGAAAATAAATTCAAAACCAGTAATAACTCAGAGTATTCCAAGTTTAGTGAGGAAAATTGGAAGAAATGGTGTTGTAACGGACAGACGTCCCAAGTCTAAATTTGAAGAAGGAATTGCACAAAATATTAAGATGCTCAATTCTCACAGAATATCATTTAAAATGTTCCTCCAAGCTAAAGCTTAGTACAGAATACGTCAATACATTATGAAGAAACTGAAATTTCCTTCATACAGTTGAAAGTTGTGATGGTATTGAATGAAGTTGATATCATTAACAAGTTAAACTACTGTGTTTGGCTCCAAAATATGTGTCACTCGAATAGAGTGACTGTGGGCTGTTGGCCGAGTGATTAGAGCTGTGGCGCTCGGTGCCACTGGTTTTGGTTTTGAGTCCTGGAGGTGCTATGGATATTTGCAGTGATTAAGAATCCTCTTTAAGCCATAGATCTCGGTCTAATATAATTGTACAGCATTGGCATAGGACTGACAACCCTACACCGTAAAAAGAAAAATCTCCTGTCTCGAAATCTAACAGTAGGCAGACCACCTTGGCACACCATGGGCTGTTGCGCCAATGAAGAAGATATAATAAGAATTAATGCAATGATAGCTTTTTCGCTTTGTAACTGGAAATTTTCGCCATTCTTATTTTTAACATTCAAAATTATCCTATTTAAATCGAATTTTTTCTGATAAATATTAACAATATTAAATAACACAACATTAATAGAGGTCAAAAGATTCTTGCGATTAGGTGGCCAGTTTAATAACTCACTTTTAACTTTAACTAACCACTAATAAACACCCATGCCATTCTGGCGGTGGCATGAACGCTTATTAGTGGTTCGGAATCCACATTAAACTATAGGTCCCTGTCTAATTAGCCTAAAGTGTGCACAAAATGACCGTAGAGCGGCAAAACCAAAACCAAATTCTCATCCCTCCATCAGTAGCTTATTTGAGTACACATAACTGGAAAATAAAACCCACCTATACAACAACAAAAAAACTGGTCTAGACAGCATGATTAAAACAGTTATAAATGTTATTAAAACTGGTTATTTAAAAATATAATTTACAGTAAAATTATCTTATTTCTAAACTAAAGCTCTTACGCATATTATTAAGTATGAAATTTTCCGGCAAATATAATTACGTGCGAAAATAGAAATATTGCCACATGTATTGGGAAGACAAAAATGTTCATCAATATCTATCTCATATGGGTCTGATTGTGAATGGCCTAGCGTGTAAGATGTTCCCGTGCCATTAACTATCTCATGACAGGTTGACTATCTTTCCGCTTGGCGCCTCTTCCGCCAACGGGCGCCAAGCAGTCATTGATGCGACATTTCGATGAATGGAAGGGCGCAAAGACGATCGAAAGAATGGCTTCTGCTAATGAATAGGGCGTGTTCCCCTAACAAATGAATGGGAATTGCTGGCAGATATTCCCACGCATGGCTGCAGTAGGAACATACCTCACTTTGCGACCTTTTTCCATGAATTTAACTAGGATCTTAAACATCAACTGAACTTCATGTTGACCTTTTCAGTATCGTCAATGAAATAAGCGAATTGTATTCAGCTTCCGTATTTAACAAACAAGTCCAACAAAATGTCGAAAACTTCTTTCTACAAAGGGTTTTCAATGTAAAAATACACTTTACTTATTCATTAAAAATATCTATTCGTCTCTTATCATAGATAAATTGGCTAAAACCCAGCAATATAAAAATTGATAACGTCTAAGCGATTTATAATCCTTTATTCATAATAAAATTGTCTGTTATGCTGGTTTTATTATGAATCAATAAACACACACATACGTATATATATATATATATATATATATATATATAAATTACATAAATTGGTAATGTCTAAGCGATTAATATATATATATTGAGAATAATCAAATAAATAAATATATATATATATATATATATTATTTATTCTCAATAAAACCGCCATAACACATATTTTTATTATGGATCAAGGATTATAAATCGCTTAGACGTTACCAATTTTATATTGCTGGATTCTAGTCAATTTATTTATGAAAATTGGTTGTGATATATATATGTGTGTGTGTGTGTGTGAATTAAAAATAAACTGTATTTTTAATTACTCTGTACTGTATTTTAATTCTCTGATTTACTGTATTTTAATTTTAAATCCAATATACATACATTTTAATTATAATTAAATGTGAGCAACGTGATTGCATTTGTGAGCTTAACTGATCTGAGTAATATCGGAAAATTCAAATTGCTAATTAGATGCCCTCTGTAAATCCAATAGGAAAATCTGCAAATTCTAACTCTAATTTATTTCTGTATTTTATTTTAATTGCTACAATTGCAGAAAACGCTGCTTCACAGATGTAGGTATTAGAACCAATTGGTAAGATTGCATTCTATGCACTCGCAAATGATTGTGAGCCTACGTCTTTACTGATCTGAATACCACTCTGAGTACCCTCGGGGTATGAGTACCTCACTTTGGGGAGCCATGGTATAAATAGACAAAGAAATAAGAAGAAAAGAAAAATACATAGCATTATTAATAACGAAAGATCATTGAAATACATCAGGGGGAAAAAATATTTTATTTACGCTCAAAATAAAATTTATCCAAACGTTCATTTGTCGAGATGCCATAGTGACTAGAACGCACAAAGGATAGGATGCGACAAAATTCGTTATAATTGAATCTCAATGAAAAATCAATTACAAATAATCAAATATCTCTACAGCAAATGATCCAATTTATGAAAAATAATTTGGTTTACGATGATTTACATATTTGATAGTTAAAATGTACCGGATATACAATTATTATTTTTAATATTATATATTGCGGATAGCCACTTTTTGCAATTTCAATTGCTAACTATAACAAGATAAGGCTATAACTATATACCCTGAAAATAGGTAAAATGTTTAAAAGCAATATCATGAAATGCGAGTCTTTTTTGAATGGAATTTTTGGGTGAAATTTATCTTATTAAATTATTATAAACTAATAAGATGATAAGTCAGAAGTTCTTAGACAGATATTGCGTAATTTTTCCCTAAAATTTAAAATCAATACGATTATTGCAAAAGAATAAGAAAATGTTTTTGTCAAAAATCAGCATTCGTTAGTAATTATAACCATTTTATTTGTTTGTTATGAACGAACATACTCTATTGTGAAAGGCCGTCAATTGCAGATAGTTCTGTTGTAACACCGTCTCAGTGTCCTGTAGCGCGGGACGTTACATCCCATGAGTAGTCTATAGCCATAGCTTCTGTTGTGACGAGCACGAAGGAGCTCGCTGAAGAAGGAGTGCCTACCTTTACGGATTTAGGGGAAACTACCCCAGATTTGTGTATAGTATGTCAGAAAACCCGGAAAACTCCTACCGGATAGTCTGGCAACAAGCCAAGATGTTAAACATCACAAACGGCATCGCCACCTCAGCCCCAATGCTCACTAGCGACCAATGAATCCCAAGTTGGGCGAAGATAGTTCTGATCGTATCCAATGGTTTAAAACAAAAACTTAAAAGAGAAAATTCTGATTACTGAGTATTTTTTTTTTTACTGAAATTATTAAGAAAATTATTTAATGAATGCGTACCATTCTTATAGTTACATCAAGTGACTATGGCATTGATACTAATAAACTCAAAAACTGTGCAAAAATTATTACCAAAGAACTAATTAAACCTTATGCATGGATATTTGTCATGTCCCCTACAATGCATACATCATCTACACTAACTAACTAACTCCCCTGGTCCAACTATTCCATGTTGGACCATAGCCGTCTGTGTAATGGCAGATTCCAAAACAGGATATGTTTTTCTTTTTGCGAGTAGCTTTGTCATCCCTCGCCCAACGCTCTACAGTCATATTAGATATAGACCTAAGGTTTAAAATGGATTCCGACATAATACAAACATCCATGGCACAGGAGGAACTCGAAATCGAAAACCTGTGGCATCGAACGCCAGAACGCTAGTCACTCAGCTCCAAATCATCAATATGTAGAACAAAAATAATTTCATCTACATTGGTATGTATTGGAGAATTATCTCAAAAAGTTCAATAAGTAATGTTTAAGGTTTTTAAAAAATATCATAAACATTTTTTTCTAGAAAGTGTTCTAGAATGTTATGTACTGAATCTATTTTCCTACTCTCTCATATCTTCTGATTTATCTATAATGACAGTTTCCTTAAAATAGATTTTTCATTTCCTCCTAAAAATGCTAGATAAATATCTCATTGTATCTGTATTATTGTAGATAATAGTAAAACCAGAAAGTTGATAAAATGACCGATCAATCTAAAGAATTACGATATATTCTTCAATAAAAATAATTTTTGAGAGGTTAAAATAATGTCGTAATTGATTGAACATCAATTTTGTCTAGACTAATTTCTTTTTACTGGGAGACGATTTATTTATATACCTGAATAGATCGTTATAAGAGTTCATGAAAAGATTTTTTTTCTTCTTTTATCAGAGGAATTGAAAGGCTCTATTTATAGTGCAAAAACTACATAATGAGAAAAGGGTTTTTTTTTCTCCGCGAAATGAACAACTTTGAAATTTTTGATTAAAAAAATGTCTTTCAGATCTTTTGGAGTGTTCTCTTGTGCTAAATTTGAAGTATGAATGAGAGTCACTCTAAGAAAAAGGACTTCAGTTCTTAAAATAGTTGAAATTCATTCGGTTACGATTAAAAAAAAAAAAAAAGCTAGTGGAGGGGAATTACCATTGTAATTATCTTATTTAAAATGAAAAAAAAAAATAACATAATTATTTCAAATGAAATAGAAATTTTAGTGAAATATTTTCTGTTTCATTTAGTAAGTTTACAAAATATCTCTATAAAATTTTTTTATACTATCAGATTTAAATATAAAATATATCATTCAAACATTTCGCCTCATAATACATGACTAATCTGCGATACGTGACACAATATATGAGATTCGTGTAATAACCAGTGTATACAAGCACATAAATAGTAAAATATTGATAAGAATCCTTCAAAGCATGCATACTTGTAGACACATTTAGCAAACATGGGTTAAAATGTGAGCACTCAACTACGATACTTGTTATATGTACATATTTCTGGTTTATTCAATTCCTTCTATTAGCTCATTCTCCCTATATATATCTTGTTCAAATTTTCAATCGTTAATAAAATACTTTTTATTCATCCCCTCAAGTTCATATACATTCTTTTTGAACTTCTAGTGGATGACACTTGACGTTAATATAATCTTTTCAAATATTAATTCAGTAATTAAATTTAATGAATTAATTTTACTTTTTTATTTAAGTTGCATATATCTGCCAATAGATGGCGCCAGATAAACTGAAAAAAATTAATGAAACTTATTTATAAAGAACTTTCTGCAATATAGTGAAAAAAAAAAAGTAGAAATTGACTTCAAAAATTTTTTTTTTTTATATTACTTGTTTCTGGTTTAGTATTGGTGCAGTTTAATTTGAATGCCATTAATAAACACTTTTTCCTACCACAATTTGCAGTGCAAGCTTCAAACTAAACTTTATTGACAAAAAACAAACATCCAAGCATCGCCGTGTAGTTGTTGGGGCTGTCACGTTTGTTAGCCCTTATTATTTGGGTATTGGAAGTATGGGTGTATGCCCTCGGGTATTTTAGAAGACATTTTCATTTGTCGAAACGTGGACTTCTTAACCGTGTACCTAAATCTCATGTCGCAAAATGCCAACCAATCGGAAATCTGAACTTCCGCCCACTCAGGATTCTGAATGGCTGAGGCTCTACGATGTGATATTTTAATATCCGGTGGAAACTCAACCTTAAAAGCGGACTGAAAATTCGAGTAAACTGCGGGAAAGTGTAACGCTTTTACCGATGCGGTTTTCCCGTAAAAGTTAAGTTTTCCGACATCCAAGTACGAATCTAGACCTTATATTAGTTAAATAATAGCATTCTACATAAATTCGACATACTAAAAAACTGTGTCGTCGAGAAGTTGGATGTAATTCAAGTTTAAAGCGACCGAGCACATGGTAGTGAGATAGGAGGATAGGTTTTCCAATTATCTGGTGTATTTAGTGGACTGATAATCATTTGGATAGTGCTTTGCTCATTGGTACCACAGGCTTCAGGTTCGAATGCTGGCGGTGACATGGATGTTTGTAAGTGGTTCGGAATCCATGTTAAATTGTACCTTTGTAATTCGCCTAAAGTGTGCATAAAAGGACCGTAGAACGACAAAACAAACCTGGCGCATTTAGTATCTAACATCACTAGCAGTTAAAGCCTTTCCACATAAAACAAAGAAGATAATAATAACTTTGTTTTTTGTTCACAACTCAGTAAATGTTTAGCAATCTCTCCCAGTTTATCAATCGAAAAGCTTTATTTCAACCAAACATATCATTCAATTAAGAACACAATAGGATAGATCCATTAGTGAGAGAAACTCACGCACTAATTTCACCCAATAGAAATTCCTTTAAGAAAGAGTGGAGCTGTTAGCGGTAAGATGAAAGGAAAATTGGAGTAAAAGAGAAAAATATATTCTTATTCTTTCCCTTCTGATCACACCGAATGCATTTCTTCCGAAGGTCTGGAGAGGGTGGGGGGAGAGAAGGCTGCAGCATTTCCTAATCTGTGCCGGACATCTGCTGAATCGTCCACCCCTATTCCCTCTCCCGCATTCGAATTTCGTCCAAACGATAAGGAGGCGATGGAGTGCGGAATTGACCACTTCTCCACCCCTTCTACGTCAAATGATTCGATGGAAGAAAATAAATATAATTATTTTTTATTTCTTTTTGAATAGAATTATCGATCGAAAGGGGGTATTCCTTAATGGGACGATTTTTTCAATTCGTTCTATTAGCTCACACTCTCCCTACATATATCTTGTTCAAATTTCCAATGGTTAATAAAATACTTTTTATTCATCCACTCAAGTTCAAATACATTTTTTTTAACTTGTAGTGGAGGACACTGGATGTTAATACAGTTTTTCAAATATCAATTCATTCATTAAATTTAATTAATTAATATTAGTTTTTCTTTAGATTTAAGTTGCATGTGTCTACCAATAGATGGCTCCAGATAAACTTAAAAAAAATGAATGAAAATTATTTATAAAGGACTTTCTGCAATATAGTGCTAAAAAGTAGAAATTGACTTTAATTTATTTTTTTTTCATATTACTTGTTTATTATTATTATTCAGGAGCAGACGATTTTAAAAATGGCAAATTTTATTCATGAATGAACAAATCGGAAGTACTATTATTCGAATCGAATAAGTAATTTACATATATAAATAATTGCTATAAAAATTTATTTATTTTCTTAATTTTATAGCTTGAATGGTTTAAAGATGTTTAAGAGATAAAATTTTCTATGAAATTTATGTTACATAACCAAACAAATATAGTGAAATGTTGATTATAAAATCATCATATTTATGGTAAAATCACCACGGAATTATCTCAAAAAAGAAAGGATTATCGCTTTAAAAAAGAGCAATAACATTTCTCAACCATAATAATTTATTTCCAAATAATAATTTAACCAAATACCAATTGTAAGTACATTTAAAAATGAAAATATTTTTACGAAAAGACTTTGTATTATTTGGCTTTAAACATTTAGATATATATATATCACAATCACGTATTCTCTACTTTTTCATTCAGGCAAAATCATCGTGAAATATAAAATCCCTGAGGTTGCTACAAATTAAGGCATTATATTAAATTTAGTCGAATTTCTGAAAGTTTATTCCATGTCTTTTTGTGTTTTTGCTTCATTAAGAAATGATCTACTTTAATTTCAAATTATTGAAATATAATTATAAATATTTACAGTTATTTTGCCATTAAATTTACAAAAATTAATTTACACATATCCATTCACACAATGAATATAAATGTTCAATGACCATCTAAAATTTTCAAAAATAATGACTGC
>BPLR01020312.1:0-32368 GCA_021605095.1 Caerostris extrusa | reverse complement strand
GGATCTAATTAAAACCAAGTGATTAACGTCCTATAAAACTCAAGACATTCACGGCTGAATGCGTTGGTGATTTCATTCAATTCACGCTACATGTGTTTATTTACACTTCATTTGAAGGAATGTCTCGAATTCTTTTCTTGGACAATAAATTATCGTCTGTTGTCTTTCGTTTGTGTAAAACGACTTTTTAAAATAAATAAAAACCATCACTATTTTGAAGTAGTTCGGCACACAATGTGAAATTAAGAAGTAAAGTCTTCTTTTCAGAACAATTTAATTTTTAAAATTAAACAAAGGTGGAATTATTTCGCACCTCACTTATACTAAGCATCCATCTCTTCAGTTAATTCCTTTTATAATACCTGACACGTCTTGGACAACAAAAGAACTTAGAATTTCTTAAAAAGAAGAAGTATACATTATTTCAATTTGAAAATATCAATAATTAGATTTGGGAAAGAGGGAAATGGAAAAAGAAGGATTCTATTCCTTTTTCGAGGAAGGAAAAGCAATTATTGTGTTTCCAAATAGAATACTTATCTTCGCCTCCCTCCACTCCCCCCCTCCTTCTGTTTATTTCTTAAGCGTTCTGTATCCTTTCAAGAGGGGAAAGTAAATTTTATCCCTCGCATCCAATAAATTTTCGTAATTGTTTCCACTCCCATTCGAACATTTGTTTGCAGATTTTTAGTTGTTTTTGATACATAAAATGCGAAAAATGCTTTCAGTCTTTTTTTTTATTTTTTATGATTTGCAAAATTGCATCTGTCCGTGTTTCTGATAGTTGAAAAATCCCATTTGAAATCTTTTGAAGAAGTATCTTTCGATTTTCCATTTGAAGTGCTTATGTACAAATGGTTTTTCTTTTTTTTCAGTAATAAAAGCAAACAAATGATACTTTTCGCGAAGTACATTTATTTTCTGGGCCAGATTAAAAGGGGGCATGGTTGTTAAGGTAAATACTTCTATGCTAATGCATCATAATTATGCAAAAGCAAACAGGATCTATCTTTGAGTAACATTAGGTTTTTTAAACTGTTCTATTCGACGATGCTTATTATTAAACTGTTTGTTTATATTTCATATTTTTACATGATGCTGAATTCCAGTAAACCCATTTGTGGTGCTAAAACAGGCTATTCTGACCATTTGCTAACTCTTTTAAGCAAAATAGTCAATATACAGTTAAGCAATAGTCAAATAGTCGTTCTTTTTTATTCTTATTTATAAAGTACTGAGGAATTTTTCAGTCGTGTTTTTTTTTATTTCAAATTATTTTATACAGCCGTATGATATCCTTCTTCTTCATAGCGCAATATCTCCTTGGGGCCAAAGCCTGTTGGCACAATGTTTTCTTTTCACGGAGTCAAGAGTTATCAGCCCTTCGCCCAACAGTCATATGTAGAACCAGGACCTACGGTTTAAAGTGGATTCCGAACCACTATGAACGTCCATGGCACATCCGGGAGCAAACCAAAACCTGTAGCACCGAATGCCAGAGCTCTAGTCATTTGGCCTTCAGGCCCAGTATGATATTCAGGCAAATAAAATATTATCTCATGAAACTTTATATTTAATGGAAAAAAACTTTAAAATTTAAATGTCCTATTTTTGCTAAAAAATTATATGTTAAAAATTTTATTTAAAAGTTTAATATTTTTATGTCTGGCGGTCAGTAGACATATAACATTCGGGTTAGAGTTTTACAGTGCAAAAAAAAAAACCAAATAAATGGGACTTAATACAAAATATTACATAAACTTAATAAATATTTTGCAATTAGTTTTAGTTATTATTAGTTTTTTTTTTGTTAGCACCAAGTATAAATCGATGAGTGAAATGCTTTTTTTTTACTCATACCTAAACAATATTTTTGTTCATAAATTTGTATTGTATTCAAATAAACTACGTATTTTAATGAATTATTTAAAACAAACCTACAATTACTATGTTAAGCGCAATTTTAAAAATAAGAGCTTTTTTTTTTTGGCATTAAACATTGTAGATATGAAAACAATTATAGATAAGATTCTGAATCCAAGTTAATACATTATTAATAAAACACCTGATATTCTATGAAAATTAAATAGAAAACATTGAATTTGATGTTTTCCTGATAATAAAATAATATGATAATATATGTATTATAATAATATTTCTTTAATTTTATAATGATAATTATTTTTTATTCTTATAATAATGTAATAATATAATTTCCAGATATTTATGATACAAATGTACGTACAAATATATTACATTAATGTGCTTCTTGCAATACAAACGAAGAAAATAAAACAATATCCTAGTAAATGTAACATATATTAAAACTACTCTTTTTTTTTTACATTTTTTATTAAAACTGAACTTAGATCATGTTTACTGTTTTATACTTCAAAATTCGAAAATCTTCAAAATTAAATTACCAAATGTATTTTTAAATAAAATGGATAAACGCCGTTCTGGACTGGAAAAATGGATATACTGTCACTGAATATACATCCATATTATAGATTTTGAGTAAAGTATTATATAAAGTTTTTGAAGAAATAACACATGATAACTATTAGATACGACAGAAAAATACTTTAATCATGAAAATTAGATAGAAATTTTATAATTCACTAACATAAGATAGTAGATAATAAACAAAGTGTTTGGTGAATTTTTTTTTTTAAAAATGCACATTTATTTTTTATTAATCATGCCAGAATTGAGAAAATGTTATTGCAGAAACAAAGCATATTTCTCAATGATCTGCAGGGGCAGGGTTGTCCGGCGGAAAGAGAGAGTACCTGAGGCCCATCGATCGTCCAGGTGAGTGACCTTGAAAGCAAGGATCAGGGTCAGGAGATTCGACCTCCGACTCTCCTCTTTGATGAATCTCTCTGTGGTCCTGACCGGCAGAGAAATCATGGGGTCAGTGAAGGGAATTAAACAGCATCGCTGTCACTTTAGGTTCATTAATTCTACAGTTTTATGAATAGGAACTATTTTTTTGCGTTGATTTGCTACGAAGTAATGAATTATGTTTTCATAATTATCGTTATATAATTTGTACTACTACTAATAATGTATAAATATGACAAATAACCTATGCTTTTAAAATTGAAATAATTTTTTTAAAGAAAAAATTTTTACGTTACATAAAATGTTAAGTTTTTTAACATTTCGTAAAATATTTATTATTCATTTAATGAAATAAAACAGTGTTTGCAATAAATTTAATGCTTATATTACATTACAATAACGTGCTTGCACATATAATGTGCTTGCACAACATAATAATTTTCTTGCAATGCTTGCGCTGATGCAAACGCTCTAGTTTGCTTGCAGCAAATAATACAATTACAATACCAGTAAATGTAACGTATAAATCAACGGTAAGTTTTACTGAATAAAGATTTTTTTAAATGTAACATTTAAATTAACGTTTTACAAAATATATCTGAAGTATATTGAAGTTATAAAGTATATTTAACTTTATTATACTTTTTTATTATGTATTTGATATAATATATAATATATAATAAAATATAGATTTATTTAATAAAAATAAATAAATCTTTCTTATCAATTATTTTTAATAATCTAGTGGTAACCATGGTGACTGATAAACCTTCACGAAATGTAGAAAATGAACGAATAAATAAAAATAAAAATAAAAATATTTTTTGAAGTTTTTATTTTAAAAATTGTGTTAATTAAAATTTATTTATTCAAAAATTTATTAAATTTGAATTATTATTTTGAATTATTTATTTTTAAAATTGTATTATTTATTTTTATTTATTTTTGGAAAAATTTAAGGTATTTGTTGATTTCAATAACACAAATTCTCGAATCATAAGAACCAAAATTAGGAAACAATGCATTTATCGCATTACTTTTAATAATAATACGATTAGAGATAGAGTGGTGAGAAAAACAATTGTTGAATATATTCAATCAGTGATTAGCCTAAAATTCTCTGGAATTTATCAGGATCTTATTCCCATTTTACATCGCATTTAATCGTATCCTTATTCACGAAAACTTCGCGAATTACTAAAACTCAAATTAAGGAACAATAAACTGATGACATATGTTTTAACAATAAATTTAGTGATAAATATGTAATATGGTAAGATTTTATTATGATTTTCTGCTTAATACCTTTTAATTCATTTTTTTGCTTGATTCAGATTTTATTATGATTTTCTGCTTAATTCATTTCCTCATTACCCTGAATTCTCAAAAATCTATCATAATCGTATTTCTATTTTACATTATTTAATCGTATATATTGTATTTAATCATATCTCCAATCATGAAAACTTCGCAAATTAAAAAAATCCAAATTAAGGAACAATTAACTGATGACATATGTTTTAACAATAAGTTTAGCAATTAGCGCATAATAGGGTGAGAACTTTTCATAATTTGCTAAATTCATTTGGTCATTACCCTGAATTCTAAAATCTATCAGAATCGTATTACCCATTTTTCATACCAGTATTTAATCATATTTAATAGTATCCCCAATCGCGTTGCTCACGAATTGCAAAAACTCAAATTAAGGAAACATAAACTGATGACTTTTAATAAAATTTAGCGATAAACATATAATATGATGGAGATTTTATGATCATTTTTCGCCTAAATTCATTTGTCATTACCCTGAATTCTCCAAATTCTATCAGAATCGTATTCCCATTTTATACTGTGTAAGATTTAATTATAACCGCTCACGAGGTCGCGGTTATAAATGGTAAATTAGTGACCAATAACTGGACCTGAACGGTGTGGTCCAGTGTGGTGAGTGAGCAGTTGCGGTGAGGTCTTGAGACCACGAGGTGAACGCTAGAGTGCCAGATCAAAACAGACGGTCAGGGACCGGAGTGTTGGCTTTTAGATATCAATAGTATTTTCAAGGAGGCACATCCTGGGGTGCCATGTGAGTAACGTGTATGTGTTCATAGTGTAAATAAAAGATCAATATTATTAAAAAGAGAGTATTCTATCTTGATACAACGAGCTGAAAAAAAAAATGTGTTAAGCATACAATTGTATTTAATCGTATACATTGTATTTAATCATATCTCAATCACGAAATTCCCTGAAGCCAATTAGCTAGCTCTCTGGCTTTTTTACACAGGCTTCAGGTTCGAATCATAAAGTGGCATGAATGTTTATTAGTGGTTCAGAATCCACGTTAAACTGTAAACCCTGTCTAATTATTAAGGGACAATAAACTGATGACATATGCTTTAACAATAAATTTAGCGATAAGCACATAATACGATAATGATGTTTTATTATGTTTTGCCTGAATTCAATTAGTCGTTACCCTGAATTCCTTAAAATCCATCAGGGTCTTATTCCCATTTTACTACAAGCCATCTCTGGTCAGCCTCACAAAGCACTGCCTGCGAACAGAATGAGATATGCCAAGAGATCATTAGGCCGATCGTTCGCTGAGGGCGTGTCTCCTCAGGATTGGAAGCCGTTTTTAAATGGGACTGTGAATGACCTTTGCCGTAATTGCAGTTTACAAATGTGTCCGAATTTAGGTTTGAATAGTTTGGGCGTGTATGGTCATCAGTTTGTCCCGAATAATAGCTAGTTGCATTCTCCCCGTTATTATCTAATTCAAAACATGATATAACAACATCAGATGAATAGAAAAAATTTCAGACCAGTAGCATGACCACATGATTAAGTGGCATCATTGGAATTATGTCTCTGTTAATATATCTCTCTTTTAATGAAATTATGTCTCTGTTATTTTTGCGCTGCTTTCATTGCGCTTCTTTTTCTTAGTTAATGATTCCTGCCAGTTAAAATTTCAAACGACTGTGTTTTAAATTGTTCTTTATTGATGAGATTATTATTTTTACGGTGTTCAAAAAAAGACAAAAAGTATGTAATTTGGTAGAATGAAAATAGGACTTCCAAATATTTTATAAAAATAATTATTTTTCCAAAATTATAAGAATTAAAGTTAAAATTAAATGTTAAAGAGGCAATTCAATTATTTCCTTCAAAAAATGCAACCAGTAGCAAAGATAGTGGCTACTTTAACGACACACCAAGTAAGTGTTGAAAGACTTTTCACAGCACTGAGGCTTATAAAAGCTATCTTGTATCAACAATCTTATCAAGCTGGCCGTTGAAATATGATATCATACCAAAACAAAAATCAAAATTACTGACGAGAAATAAAGAAGAAACATAACCATTTTGCATAATAAAGGTCGCAGTACTTTTAGCTACAAGTAGATTTTTATTCTTAGAAACACAATCAAATTGTGTAACAAAACCATACTAACATTCGTTATACAAAAACTACGAATTGCCTTACATTCACATCCTCACGGAAAGGAAATTGTTTTAAATTAAAATTCCAGGAAACTACATCAAAATACTACTACATACGCCTGATTAAACAGGAATGAAGCATAAATTAAATGCTTTTTCATTATTTATTCTTGAAATTTCGTTAATTTTGTATTAATTTTCATTTCAACAATACAGATTTTTTCAAATTGACGTAAAATCATTACGAATAGATAAAAAATGCATGAGTTTAAAAGCATTGTTAAAAAATTGTTATTTAATTGTTAAAAATTGTTATTTAAGCTTGTTTTGAAATACGATATTTAACTAGCAAATTCAAACACCTTGAATTAAATTCGAATTATATTTATAAGATTATTATGCATTTAATGAAATGCATTTTCATTTAACTCTTTCCGAAATTTGTTAATTTTATGGATTTTCATGATTTTAAAAAGCTCATATTAATTCAAAAACTTTATTAGTAGATGAAACTATAAGAAAAAAATGTGTGCAAGAGTTTCAAAATACCATATTAAACAGAGAAACTTCAAATTGCTACAATATCCTTGGATTAAATTCAAATGATATGTAATAATGTTATGTATTGAACGAAATGTTTTTTCATTCAATTCTATTCGATTTTTAATTTTTTAGTTTTTGAAATTAACATTTAACTTTAACAAAATGGTAAACTTTTTTTTTCTTCTTTGGAGATATATGTGGTTGTTTTGTGAACAATTAAAACTATTGTTTATATTATTTAAATAATTTAATATCTTCAGTAAGATATTTTTTGTGTCAATAATTAAATACGACTTAAATTTATTCCGCACACTAAATTTGTATCCATGGAAGTGAAAAATGTGTCTGTTACTGAAAACTATTACTTATTTATTAGTAAATTTATTTATTTCAATTATTTATTTTATTATCTGTTTATTCTAATTATATTTATTTATTTTATAATATTTAGTCATTTATTTATTATATATTTGTATTTATTATATTTATTTATTTCTTATCATTATATTCATTTATGTATTTTATTATTTATTCACTTTTTTTATTATATATTCATATAATTTTTATTTTAATTTCTTTTTTAAAACTCTTAAATATTTAGTACTTTACTAATAGAACAACCTGAATTTTAACAACTATGCAAATACTATAGTGACATACAAAACTCATTACCAATAAACTTAAGAAGGGAGATAAAAATTGAGAATGTAGCTGAAAGATGAGAATAAGATAGGGCTTAGAAATAAAAATAAGATAGAGATAAAAAAGTTATTGATAAAAAGTTTTATTTTGTGCCTTACCATAGTAATTCCTAAATTTTTAAAAATCTATTCTAATCAAGGAAATAATTTGGTATACGTTATTCAATTCGAGTCAACCTGATTTGTTATGTAAGATAACATGATTTTTATTAATAGAGCAAATGGATAACAGTTGAAATTTGCTGAGATTTATGCGATATTAAAATTTCAAACCTGCCTGGATTTCTGTGACCTTTCTTTCTCAACTTGCTCGGTTAAGGATTAAGGTTAATCAGGAAAGCCACCAGCTAAACAGGCTTTTGCCAACCTATGTGACACGACAACTAGTGACCTTTTTATGATTATGTCATTTGATCTATGTGTTTAGAGTTTTAAGATACAAGGCAAGAAATTAATCATGACTTTATGTCAAATTTAAGTAGTTTATCTACAAATTCCAACACCAATCTATCTGTGCTACTGGTATGCAACATTTTTTCCTCCTCCCAGCTGATAAATCACTTTTGAATCGTTGATTTGTAAGTTTAGGTAGCTCAGTAAATGTTAAATCTTGAGGGAAAAATGTATTGCGATGTAATAAAAGTCACATTTCGCAGTGTTCATGAACATAATATACTTATTCTTATTTTAATTAAAGTTTAATGTTATTTCTACTTCCTAGCTGACTTGATCCAAGGCAAAGATACATCTAGTGACGAACTATAAATTTTTGTATTTTTTTTTTTTTTTTAATTTTCTTTACTGTTTCTTCAAACTATTTTTAAATTTTTTTGTTGGCCTCACTTGCATTGTATATGTAATAAATATTTCAATACTTGATTTTCTTCTAATGAACACAAAACCAAATATATGTATATATATATATCTTCTAATGAACACAAAAACCAAATATATATATATATATATATATATATATATATATGCATTAATGTTAATAGATAACCCTACTCGTTTACCTATGATAACGTGGGCAGACAGCTTGCAAAAAAAATCCGGGTTGTAATTCACTGTGAAGTATTCACTGGCTTAGTATGTTGCAGAAGCAAATGGCACTTGATAACGACTTTGACAGCAAGTATAAGTGGGTCACATCAACAGTTAGGTTGTCTGGTGGGAATTTTCTCCTATGCGACACACAAATTTGGGACATTTACCACATAGACAATATCTCAGAGGACATCCACCAGATACTCTGAAGGTCATATTTTATTTTTATTTTCTCTACATCTCACCCCCGTACCAAAGACTATGTAGCCCTCCTACCCTTTGGACAGAAGATGGACATCATATAGGAAACAACCAGCCAATGTCCAGGAGAACATCCAGAAGATAGGTCATTTTTTAAAATTTTCTCTACACTTCACCCCGTACCTAAAACTATGTAACCCTTTACCAATTGGAAATGTGAAGGTGGGCATCATATAAATGCATCCAGACAATGTCCAGGAGGACATCTAGCAGATACTCTGAAGGTCATTTTTTAAAAATTTCTATACACTTCACCCCCGTACAAGAACTGTGTAGCCCCTACGAGTTGGAAAAGTGGGGGTGGGTATCATGTAGAAAACATCATTGTCTGGAGACAATGCCAATCTGTCAGAGATGGAAGGGGAGGGGCGTTTTTGGCCTACATGATACACATAACATGATACACACTGATGTCCAACAGCAACCAAAACACATCAAGTCGCAACTTCTTTGCTTAATATATTGCGCCCTATAATTTGAGAATCACTGGTTGATAAACGTTTTGCTGTTATACATGTGATCAGTTGATAAAAGTTAATTCATTTTCACTGTAACAGCTTTTGATAGAACATACAGTTACTGGATTGGGGTGAATGATTCGACAGTTAAATTTCGGTGTAGAGTAGTTTCCATGTTTATTTTATCGATTTTCCTTTAACTAAAGGGGAAAAAAAGAGGAAGAAAAAGGGAGAGGCGCATCTCCCACGACGCTTCCCTTTTACAGCCCGCCTGAATGGGCTTTCGGCTTAATTTGTTCACTTGGAAAGCGATTCATTCATTTGCTCGCCGCGCACCTTTTTTACCCCCCTTTCTTTTGATCTCTGTGCACCCAGCAGAGCAAATAATTGCACACAACAAAATTTAATCCATTGCATTGTCTGCTCTTGTTTTCATTCTCTAAGATTCACCCCCTTGTTAAATGATAGCTGTTAAAGAAAGGAAGAAAAAAAAAAAAAAAAAACTTTTATTTGATGAGCGTTTTACGTTATCTTTGTCTCTGAGGGTTCAGATGAAACTACCCGAACCGGAAAATGCTTTTGTAAGAGATAAAAAAAAAAAAATCTTATTTATTCTGTTAATACTATTTACAAAACCTCCTTCCTGAGGTTGAAGACCTTTTTTTTTTTTTTTTTAATTGTCTTCTTTCAGATTAAACATGATATAAGTCGTAAGGATGCGATAGTATATTAATTGTACTTTTTAACATTGAGGTTTTTGTATTTTTGTTTATTTCTCATCCCACTTGGTGGACAGCAACATCTAGACCAAGTCCAAGAACCCGTGTGATCTCATGGAAGGAGGAAAAGGAGGGGGGCAGCTTCTGTTGTGATGGAGCAACCTTAGGTAGAAGTCTGACTTGGCTCCGTGATGTTGAAGAAGGAGTGCAGTGCCTTCCGGGAAAACTTTTATGGGGAACTATTTCGTATTTGCGTATCGTATGGGAGAAACTCCGGAAAACTCCCACCAGGTAGTCCAACTAGCGAGGCAAGGTGCTGATCATCACAAACGCTGTCGAGTCTACTCGTTTTTGAAACAGTGTCTATAACAAAGTAGCCAGCGAATTGAACCTTCGTCCTATGTTCACTAGCGGCGCGCGTTGCCACAAGTCGAGCAAAGTTTTTGTGTTATATCAATATGCCACGAGTTTTTGCTAGTTAAAGAAATGTTATAGCTTTCTGCGAGTCAGAAGTACGTCTCGAGAGGCGAGTCTCGTAATTGCGGATAGCTATCCGCAATTACGAGACATATTGATGGAAGTCTATTTAGCAATTTGATTTTCCCATTAGACTAGTGGTTCCCAAACTTTTTGAAGTCGACGTGTATTGAGAAACCTACAAATAATTTTAGGCATACTATACAGAAATTTCTAACAAATAAGCATCCGTTACCAATGCCTCACAGTTTATATGCAGTTGGTGAAGTTCGCAAATGTTGGTGTGCTCAGAGGCAGCAATGGAGATTTTTTAACTTAGAAAAATCACATATTCACTGGCGTCCCTAGTAGCCAACTATGGAAGTTCCCGCGCCTAGTTTCTCGGAAACTAGGGCGGTAACTTCCTTTAGCGCATTATTGCTGTTTGGCGACTTTTTATGTGGAGAAAGAATAAAAAGGCAATCTGAAAGGTTAGTTATTTGTAATGAAAACCGTCTGTGAAGGAAAATTTATAAGGAAAAGAGTATTTATATTTATTTTTTATATCTGGTTTGGATTACTCACAGAAATTCGTCGTCTGGTCTCCATTTTAGTGAATGGAATCCTTATTCTTTTATATTGAACCCTTATTCTTTATATTTTTATGGCAACAAGATACAAGATATTAAGCAGATGCGATATCAATGTCATATTCACTTGATATTATATTGTTCTCATATCCCCTCAGATTTGAGATTGACATGTAATCAATTAAACTATGGAAATGACAATGAAAACAACGTAAGACTGACTGATTAAATACAATTAATTAATCAAGGATTTTGTATGTTCTTTATTTAATTTATTTTATGTTTCCTTACTGGTCTCCATTATGAAGAATCGAATCCTTATTCCCATTATATTGAACACTTAATCTTTATACCTTTATGGCAACAAACCCTAATTGTACCGAATTTTTAACTTAATTCTTTTTTTTTTTAAACATTAACCTTTTTTATTTTATCTTACTTTTATTTTTAGCAATTTTCATCTTTTTACAGTACCATTTTTAAAATTTTTATAAACAATATTTTTATCACTTACTAACATTTTAAGTAGCCTTATAATTGTAACTATGTATATGAATTAGAAGAGGAGATTAAGGGGCCTATCCCCATTGGTACTCCGCAATCGGTACGCCAGTTACCAGTCCAGTAAGCAAGTCCAGATAACAAGATAGTAAGCAAATGTGATAGCAATGTCATACTCACTCGCTATCATGTTGTTGTCATGTCCACTCAGCTATGAGATTGACATGTAATCCAATTAAACAATGAAAATGATAATGAACACAAAAGTAAGATTAATTGATTAAATAAAATTAATTAATTAAGGATTTTGAATGTTCTTTATTTAACTCATTTCATGTTTCCTTATTGATACGGGTCAAAAATAAAGGTCAAGTGAATAATAATCGTTGGAATTTCTGTACCCAAAATGTTATAAAGTATGAATGAAAACATAACACGATAAAATAATACACACAAAAAAATAATTATACAGCATAAAAAAAAAAGATATTCCATGATAGTTCTTTTCAATCTGTACTTTTTGATGTTAAAAAAAATAATATTATTCAATCAAGTAGTCATAAAAAGTAATAAGAGACACATAACGATGCATTCTTCCTCTTCGTACATACATCTTGAGCATTTGATTGCGCTTTTACCTTTGTATTTTCGCAAACTTACCATTGAGAAATGGGCTTTTTGACCTTGAAATTCGCCCTACGAGTTACCTCTTTGTCCTCTGCGGACAAGGCAGACCTTTATTCAGTGTGGTTACGCACACAATACAGTTAAGTGCCGAATCTCGATCCTTTTTCCTAAGCAGTGGGAAAATCAAATTCATTATTTCAGCAAGATATTCAATCTAGTCATTGTGTTTTCTTTTATTTGTTCGATGGTTTCTTTGACGGAAAAACCGCGTTCTCTTAAGTATACTATTGTGTCCAAAAGTAAGACCCATTTTCAATGTAAAATTCGTGGGGCTTATGGAATTTCATTTTTTTTTTTTTTTTTTTTTAGGTTGCTGGCATTGTCCTAGACTGTGTGAAATTTGACGTCAAAAATATTCATCAGTGTTTGAGTTACGCTTGGCTTTGTGAGACGCTAAAACTAATTCCGCCGGCATCTGAATTAATTAAGCAAAGAACTTGCATTCAATTTTGTTTGCGGAAACGTATAGAATGTTTCAGAAGGCATTCGGTGAACATTCCTACATCGGAAAGAAATGTTTACAAGTGGTATAAACAGTTCAAAGAAGGTAGAGAACGCGTTGAAGACGATGAACCCTCTGGTCGACCATCCATCTCAACCGACGAAGCTCACGTTCAAAAAATTAAAGATTTGGTGCTTGCAAACCGTCGATTTACAATTAGAGACCTTGCTGATAATGTTGCCATTTTAAAAGGATCGTTCAATTCCATTTTGGGCCTCAAACGTATCCAATCTCGATTGGTACCGAAAACACTGAATGATTTCATGACTTTTTCGCCAAAAATGAAACGCATATCGTTCCACTACCACCGTATTCACACCGTGCGAATTCTGGCTATTCCCTAAACTCAAAAGACCTCTAGGGACACCGTTTTGAGTCGTGAATCGGCGAACGTGAATCGGCGCGCGCTTTGTAGGCCATCTCTGCCGATTGACTTTTTAGCATGCATTGAGGATTGTAAAAAAGTTGCCATAAGTGCATTGTGTACGGAGGGGATTACTTTGAAGTAGATGGAATGAATTTAGAAGAATAAAAAAAGAGTTTTTGACAAAAAAAAATAGTAATAATTGGTCTTACATTTTGGGCGCAATAATATCTTGATCCTTTTCCTACTAAGCATTGGGAAAATCAAATTCATTATTTCGGTAAGATATTCTATCTCGTCATTGTGTTTCTTTATTTTGTTTTTGTTTTTTTTTGTTTGATGGTTTCTTTGATGAAAAACCGCCTTCTCTTCAAGTATGGTTTTGTAATCGGCGGTTGTTTGGGTGTCTGGTTAGGTGGGGCATTTCGAAAGCTCGTGAGCCTCGTGATGCAGGGGTGCAGCAACGGTGGTTGCCGTCTTGGGATATCCGAAGAGGAAAAGGAAGTGAAATGTGTGCTAAGGCTGCTAATGATTGTGGTGAAAGGTGGTGGGTGTTGAGGTGAAACGTCGCTCTGTCGAATGCGTAATTATTCGATAGTTATTTTGTTGTTGTTGTTGCTGAGGGAAAATTTAGGACACTGATTCCATAAATAACATCAGTTCTAATGCTTGAATTGTCGTGTAACTCATTTTCATGATCTGTTGCTCAAATATTTAGATGATTAATCAATAGGATGAAAAAATTGTGTTATTGAATTGCCATCACTGTACGCTTTTCAAATGTGATCATTTAAATAATTTTAACATCAATTATTGAAATATTTAGATGATTAAACAATAGGATGAAAAAAATTGTGTTATTGAATTGCCATCACTGTACGCTTTTCAAATGTGATCATGTAAAAATTAATTTTAATATCAATTATTGAAATATTTAGATGATTAATCAATAGGATGAAAAAAATTGTGTTATTGAATTGCCATCACTGTACGCTTTTCAAATGTGAATCATGTATAAATTAATTTTAATATCAATTATTGAAATATTTAGATGATTAATCAATAGGATGAAAAAATTGTGTTATTGAATTGCCATCACTGTACGATTTTCAAATGTGATCATTTAAAAATTAATTTTAACATCAATTATTGAAATATTTAGATGATTAAACAATAGGATGAAAAAAATTGTGTTATTGAATTGCCATCACTGTACGCTTTTCAAATGTGATCATGTAAAAATTAATTTTAATATCAATTATTGAAATATTTAGATGATTAATCAATAGGATGAAAAAATTGTGTTATTGAATTGCCATCACTGTACGCTTTTCAAATGTGAATCATGTATAAATTAATTTTAATATCAATTATTGAAATATTTAGATGATTAATCAATAGGATGAAAAAATTGTGTTATTGAATTGCCATCACTGTACGCTTTTCAAATGTGATCATTTAAAAATTAATTTTAACATCAATTATTGAAATATTTAGATGATTAATCAATAGGATGAAAAAATTGTGTTATTGAATTGCCATCACTGTACGCTTTTCAAATGTGATCATTTAAAAATTAATTTTAACATCAATTATTGAAATATTTAGATGATTAAACAATAGGATGAAAAAAATTGTGTTATTGAATTGCCATCACTGTACGCTTTTCAAATGTGAATCATGTATAAATTAATTTTAACATCAATTATTGAAATATTTAGATGATTAATCAATAGGATGAAAAAAATTGTGTTATTGAATTGCCATCACTGTACGCTTTTCAAATGTGATCATTTAAAAATTAATTTTAACATCAATTATTGAAATATTTAGATGATTAAACAATAGGATGAAAAAAATTGTGTTATTGAATTGCCATCACTGTACGCTTTTCAAATGTGAATCATGTATAAATTAATTTTAACATCAATTATTGAAATATTTAGATGATTAATCAATAGGATGAAAAATTGTGTTATTGAATTGCCATCACTGTACGCTTTTCAAATGTGATCATTTAAAAATTAATTTTAACATCAATTATTGAAATATTTAGATGATTAATCAATAGGATGAAAAAAAAATTGTGTTATTGAATTGCCATCACTGTACGCTTTTCAAATGTGATCATTTAAAAAATTAATTTTAACATCAATTATTGAAATATTTAGATGATTAAACAATAGGATGAAAAAAAATTGTGTTATTGAATTGCCATCACTGTACGCTTTTCAAATGTGAATCATGTATAAATTAATTTTTTAACATCAATTATTGAAATATTTAGATGATTAAACAATAGGATGAAAAAAATTGTGTTATTGAATTGCCATCACTGTACGCTTTTCAAATGTGATCATGTAAAAATTAATTTTAATATCAATTATTGAAATATTTAGATGATTAATCAATAGGATGAAAAAAATTGTGTTATTGAATTGCCATCACTGTACGCTTTTCAAATGTGAATCATGTATAAATTAATTTTAATATCAATTATTGAAATATTTAGATGATTAATCAATAGGATGAAAAAATTGTGTTATTGAATTGCCATCACTGTACGATTTTCAAATGTGATCATGTAAAAAATTAATTTTAACATCAATTATTGAAATATTTAGATGATTAATCAATAGGATGAAAAAAATTGTGTTAATGAATTGCCATCACTGTACGCTTTTCAAATGTGATCATGTAAAAATTAATTTTAACATCAATTATTGAAATATTTAGATGATTAAACAATAGGATGAAAAAAATTGTGTTATTGAATTGCCATCACTGTACGCTTTTCAAATGTGAATCATGTATAAATTAATTTTAATATCAATTATTGAAATATTTAGATGATTAATCAATAGGATGAAACAATTGTGTGATTGAAGTGTTATCACTCTACCTTGCGCATTTATATATGATTCACATTAGAAATAATGTGAATTATATATGAATTAATTTTATTCATTATCAATTATTGACATTTTTAAATGATTAAGCGATAAGATGAAAAAATGTTATTGAATTGTTGTCACTGAACGACCCATTAACAAACATCCATGTCACCGCCAGGATTCGGAACCTGAAGTCTGTTGTTCCAAAGGGCCAGAGCGTTAGCCAATTGACCATCAGGTCGCACCAAGTGGGATAAGAAACAAAAAAAAAAAAAAAAAAAATAATTAATTTTTATTAAAAAAAGAATCATCACGATTTTTGAAAGTTAAATTTTTAGTAAAGTTTCTTTTTTATATGAAACAAAAATTGGTTTTTTGACATGGCCCATCCCGGTCATAAATCGTCTCTTTTTCCATTTCATTCCTGTAAAACATTTTCCTGGTTTCACACGTATCGTCGACCCTAACTCGGTAAAAAAAAAAAAAAAAAGTAAATAAATGAAAAAACTTTCGGGTATTTATTCATTACGCTCCACTGAACTGTAAATATATATCTATAACCCCTGTTAAATCCCTGAAAAAAACCACCCCAAATTTTTATTTGTTTGTTTCGCCGTACGTAAACGGAAATCGTTTCGGGTTGAACTTATTTTATTATTATTTATTTTTAAAAAAATAAATAAAAAAAAAAAAAAAAAAAACTTTCTTCCGCAAACGACCAGCAAGTTTTCGACATTCGTGGTTGACTTGATTTATCGTTGACCGGAGACCTCAGCAGTTAAAAACGAAAAGCGAAATTGAAAAATCGTTTAACCGCAACTCCACCGAATTTATTTATTTTTATTATTTTTTTTCCTTTTTTTTCCAGTTTTATTTCCCAATTGGTGGCTATTTCTTGTCAAAAACAGAGAGTTATTTCCGTGGGTTATTGAATGACTTTTTGGACACCCTCCACAACACCCCTTTACCCCTTTCCGTTTTTTCGTCTGGGAAGTTTAATGAAAAGGTTCGAAGGTCTCTCTCCCCCACACCACCCCAGGGGAATTGAGATTCGATTCAATCAGAACCTTCTGTTTTCCACTCGGCTTGGTTATGAGAAGCCTTCTGGGAGAAGTGGAGCTGAAGTTGCTCCGTGGTTATTGACGCACAAAATGGAACTCTTGAGAAATCTTTCCCGGGCACTCTTGAAAGATTCCGGATTGAAATGGTGTAATTTCTCAACACAACGCACTTGTTAGAATAAAAGGAAAAAAAATCGCCAAAGGGAGGTAGCTGGTAGAGCGATGGAAAGTTTTTACACTTGTGGAAAATGTAATGAAATTTTATTTCCTCACAGCATTATATCCATGAAAATCTTCCTACTTCTGGTATTGGCTTTAGCTTCCTATTTCTAGTATGGATTAGTCAATAGTGTTTCTCATGGGGAATTATCTTCAAGTAACATAATAACATGTACTTCCTACTTCTGGTATGCATGTGTTAATAGTGTTTCTCATGGGAGATATTTTCAGGTAACATAATAACATGTACTTCCTACTTCTGGTATGCATGTGTTAATAGTGTTTCTCATGGGGAGATATTTTCAGGTAACATAATAACATGTACTTCCTACTTCTGGTATGCATGTGTTAATAGTGTTTCTCATGGGGAGATATTTTCAGGTAACATAATAACATGTACTTCCTACTTCTGGTATGGATGTGTCAATAGTGTTTCTCATGGGGAAATATCTTCATGAAACATAATAACATGTACTTCCTACTTCTGGTATGGATGTGTTAATAGTGTTTCTCATGGGGAAATATGTTCTTAGTCATTGATGATGATAGTGCCATTTCAATTTGACTAGTACTATTCTTAACGGGATGGTTTTTCTACTTCTAGTATGGATGTGTCAATAGTGTTTCTCATAGGGAAATATGTTCTTGGTCATTGATGATGATAGTGCAATCTTAATTTGGCTCATACAACGGGATGGTCTTCCTACTTCTAGTATTGCTTCAACATCCTACTTCTAGTATGGATGTGCGTGTTTCTCATGGGGAAATATGCTCATTGATGATGATAGTGCCATTTCAATTTGAATCGTACTTAACCGGATGATCTTTAAATTATAATTAAATATTGTTGTTTTCCAGAAATTATCTCCGTCTTTTAGTATTGTCCATTTATTTGGAAGGATTAATTTATTACATTGCATAAAATTCGTCGTATCACACAGTTTAAGAACCATTGTTCTATGGGGATATTCTGTAATGATAATTTTCTGCATTTTTTAAGGTGGGGCAAAGAAATGGTGTAATTTCTCGACACAACGCATTTATTAAAATAAAAGGGAAAAAAAATAGCCAAAGAGAAGTAGCTGTTAGAGCGATAGAAAGTTTTTATACTTGTGGAAAATGTAATGAAGTATTATTTCCTCACAGCTTTCTATCTGTGAAAATCATCCTACTTCCAGTATGGCTTCAACTTCCTACTTTTAGTACGGATGTGTCAATAGTGTAACTCATGGGGAAATATCTTCTTGGTCATTGATGATGATAATGCCATTTCAATTTGACTCATAGTTAACGGATGGTCTGAAAATGATAATTAAGTATTTAGTATATTCCATTTATTTTTTACACTGTATGAAATTAGCTTTATCTCACAATTTAGAATCATTGTTCTATGGCAGGGGTGGCCAACCCAAATGAGCTTGCGGGCCACTTTGGAAATGTATCACGATTCTGCTAGCCGCATATAAAATTATATATCCCAATATTAGATTTAAACCCACTCTAGACATTTTTTGGAGTGAAAATGTTAAACATAATGAGTTATTATTTTTGTGTTTACTATTATTCTTACATGTAAACATAGATACTATAATAATGATTATACTAAACGCACATTGTAAAGAAATATAGAACACTAAAAATGAAATATGAAAAAAGATATAAATATATTAACAAAATAAAAAAAATTAAATCATCAAAAAAAAATGTGTATTTTACAAATGTGATATTTGTTTCTCCACTCTTTCACTTAGCTTTTGCAAATCGATCTCCATTTGGGTATTTGCACATCGTAATGGGCGTTGTGTCCGTTATGTTTGAGTATGTTTTGTTAGGTCAATTTCCTTCAAGGGAAAAAAAAAAAAACGATTCACAGGTGTAGAACCAAAAACGCTAAAAACTTTAAGAGTCTGATTTGATCTGCTATCAACAGCCAACTGTGCGTATCTAGGGATGGCCACTGCGTCAGTGAGGTCACTTAAAGTGAAACATAGAACCTGTCATATTAGACGTTCCAACATGCGCGCGCATCATGTGTTCGCAGAATATACTTTAATTATTCTCATTTTTCTATGTGGGGTAAAAAAAAAAAATTACTGCAATAATTTTCTCAGTAATAATTGGGAAAAAACTGAAATTATTTTTGTTTAAAATTTAATTAAGTTAATATTTATTTATATAAACAATCACTCGCTAATGTCTTTAGAGCATTTTCACGTGTATTTGATTATTACTTTGGCATTTTTTTCCTGTTACTGGACCTGTTTTCCGATGCCCACTACTCATTGAGTTTCAAAGGACTGTGACTCATAGTAGGGAAAGGCAGATGGTGTTCGTACTGATCAATATCGCGTGAACAGTTGAGAGATGAGCTGTCATTGGTCAAACGTATAATAAACCTGCAATCACGCACTGTCGCTATTTTCTGTACTGTACGTACAGCCATGCGTTTTTGTAATTGTGTTATAGTCAGTGAAATTTTAATGGTATATTGAAAATCATAAGAGGTTTGGTGGGGTTTTTTTACGAATTTAATTTTTGCTTAAAAAGTTCGGCACGATCGGCTTATTGCATGAAAATTTATTATTCGATTTACTGTATTCTACAAAATCAAACTCCAACGACGGCCATTTTTGACTTTTTGTCGTCAACCATTGATTATCCAGCTGTTACACGGGTGGGAATATTGCATCTTCAAAACAAAATACTTCATTCCTAGCAATGTCTCAGGGTGGGTTTTTAGGAGTGATTGCAACTTAAGTTCGTATCGTAGTTCTGAAAATTACAACCAGGCAGTCCGATTTCAGATCCGAGATCTTTAAAAACATGTCACAATGTTCTTCGATTGTCTTTGTTTCGGACAGCAAGGACTATAACACATTTCACCAGCAAATTATGAGCATTATTATTGAGCCAGATAGAAACGGGGACATGTGCATGTATGTTGTTTTTAAATATTAAATATTTTGTTTAAAAATATGTTCCACTAACTAAAGAATATTATTATAATGAATATCTTGTTTTTAAATATGTTCCAATAATTAAAGAATATTATTATAATGAATATCTTGTTTTTAAAGATGTTCCAATAACTACAGAATAATTCATTAGTGCATATCTTCTATGTATGCATCTATTTCACCAAAAAAGGTCTTTATGCCATATAATTGCTTGCTATATTATATAGCATTATCTCTTGTAATCAATATAATATTTGCATGCAGCATTTTAGTAAACACGCAAAACTGTAACCAATAACCAAACAGCCCTAATATCGAATGCAAAATTTTGTATATTTTACGAAACGAAACTGTTAGTCTTCAAAGCATATAAACGTTAGTTTCTATAAAGGTGGGTTTCTGCCAAATACCAAAATCTCACTTTTGATATGGTTGAACTCCCTTGTGGTTGAGTGTCACACATTTCTTTTTATTTTTTTGCAATTAAATTATGTATGTAACTTAAATTACAATAAATATTGTTACATAATTTGGGTCCTATTGTACCCTATTCCCCCTTTCACACAATTTCTTATGGTAAAAATTCGTTCAATATGCATCTATTTGGTACAAGTCTGAAACGGATTAAAAATATATCGTGTTTATTTTGAGAAATTAATATCATAATAATTTGATCCAAAATTAAATGTTTTCTATAAAATAAATAGTTAACAGCTTTTGTATTTATGTATTTTAGCATTAATTCAGTGTTTAAATTATTTTATGTATTAATACGCCATTAGAACCTTTCTTTTTCGTATATCTGGCAACACGTACTGTAGCGCATCAACAGCGCCCTCTTTGTACTGACTGAACTTCCTCATTAGTGGCCAAGGATTCTTCCTTGTGGTTGAATGTCACACACTTCTTATTTTCTTAGTAATTAACTTTTGATGTTTGTCAATATTTAACTTAAAATACAATACATTATTGTTACATAACTTGGGCCTATCATAATTAACCCTATTTCCCTCTTCCACACAATTTCTTATGGGAAAAATTCATTTAATATACATCCATTTGGGGCAAGTCTAGAACGGGTTAAAGATGTACAGTGAAATTGCATCTTTAACCCGTTGATGTTTTTAACGATGTACTTTGTAAATTAAATATCATAATAATTTGATCCAAAATTAAATGTATTCTTCGAAATAAATTTGTTTTTAATGCAAAAAGTTAGAGATACAAACTATATAAGTTATTTTAATTAATAGCCTGAAATTTTTCACTTGGTATGAGATCGGATGTGATTACTCGAAAATTCATTAACCTCTGTATCGTTTATTTTCCTGTTGACCGTCCAGTTTTCCGCCCACTTTAAAATTACCCACGTGTTAAAGAGTTCAATAACATTTTAGCGTTTTTCATTCACTCCTTACCTCCACTGCCTGTTGGTACGTATGTGTTGTTTATTTTCCGCATTGTTTACTGGAGCATTGTACCTTGAAATTTTGTAAATTTCAAGTATTGTTTGTACTGTAAATAATAGGGGGATGGGGGGAGTCACTACATAGTATCTTATGTCTTATGTGTTGATATTATTTTATTTTGTGTTCTTAAAAACTCTTCGGTGAGGTATTTTATTGAATCTCGAAATATGGTTTTTAAAATTCCTTATTGTTCCCAATATTAAACTCTTTATTGTGTTACAGCAGTATTTCATATTTGTTTACTTGTGATTGATAATAAGTGTTAAAGAGCTTTATTTTCGTCAGGTTATTATATTTTTTTCTTTATCCTTTCACTTAAATAGCATATTCAGTAGTGTATTTACTCTATTAGATATGTGTATTTGCTCTATACACTTTCTTAAGTAGAACAGAGAATATATCTTATTTAGTCACTTATGTATGAGATGTATGATTTACTTATGTAGAGAGTAAATCCACTGTCTTAAGTAGAAGAGAGTAAATCCACTTTCTTTAGTAGATTTGGTTTGGTTTGTCGCGCTCTAGTCATTTTTGTGCACTCTATTTGGGTTCATTAGACCGGGACCTACAGTTTAACGTCTCTTTAGTGGAAGAGAGTAAAGCCACTCTCTTAATTAGAAGAAAGAAAATATCTTATCCACTCACCTAGTAGATGAGAGTAAATCCACTTTCTTGAGTAGAATTGAGAAAATACCTTATCCAGTCACTTAAGTTGGACAGAGTAAATCTACTCTCTTAATTAGAAGAGAGAAAATATCTTATTCAATCTCAGTAGAAGAGAGAAAATATCTTATTCAATCTCAGTAGAAGAGCGAAAATATCTTATTCAATCTCAGTAGAAGAGCGAAAATATCTTATTCAATCTCAGTAGAAGAGAGAAAATATCTTATCCACTCATTTAAATAGAAGAATGTAAATCAATTCTCTGAAGTAGAAGAGAGTAAATCCACTGTGTTACGTAAAAAAAAGAATAATTCCGCTGTCTTAATTAGAAGACAGAAAATAGCTTGTTCATTTACTTAAACATAAGAGAGTAAATCCACTGTCTTATGAGTAGAGGAGAGAGTAAATCCACTGTCTTATGAGTAGAGGAGAATAAATGCTGTCTTAAGTAGAAGAGAGTAAATCAAGTAGAAGAGTTAAATCCACTAAGTAGCAGAGAGTAAATCCAGTCTCTTAAGTGGAGGATAGAATATCTTACAAACTCACTTAATAGGTGAGAAAGTCCACTAAGTTGAAGAGAAAATATCTTATCTAAAAAGTAAAAAGAGAGTAAATCCATTCTCTTCAGTAGAGGAGAAAAACATCTTATTCACTCTCTTAAGTAGAGATAGATTTTTTTTTTTTCTAATGCAGCTGGCAAACACAAACAGCTTGGTCTTTTGGATGCCTTAGGCAAGCGCTACACAGACGTACTCTTTGCATTACCCCAGGGGGCGCGTGTAAAAGATAAGCCGCGGAGTAACAATACCCCCGCAACGCTCTACGATCCATTTGACCGGGACCTCTTTTTAAAGTGGATTCCGAACCAACAAACAACCATGGCACCTCCGGGACTTTACGCCAGAGCGCTAGCCATTCAGGCCCCAGTAAAGATAGAACATAAAGTAAATCAGATAAGTGCTGTTAGGTTATGTGTTTTACTTGTCCGTTTTTACTTATTATGCAAGAACTTTTAAATACATGTGTTAGTTCTCAAAACGTTGTCCGTATTAAGGTAGTATTATGGCTATAAGTTTAGTATAAAACGACTTGATCTTATAGCTAATTAGTACATCATTTAGAATGAAATGCAATTGAACAGAACAATATAAAATTATCAAATGAGGTTAAATCAATTATTTTTAAAAGGAATAAGAACTTTTTAGTAAATTTTTGCTAATATATTTGAGTTTAAATATTTTTTTCCCTAATGCAGCTGGCAGATTGATTTTTAAAAAAATTACCCAGGGGGCGCGTGTAATAAGAAATTTTTAGTACCTAATTTTCGGCAAAGCCGGGATAATATATTTTCGGCCATCAGGCCCTTTGAGTTTAAATAAAAACAATAGTCTGAAAGTGAATAGAAAAAGTTGAAATGAACAATTCTTTACTGCATCAAAATGCAAATAATAATTTTAAAACATTTCAGTGTGCGCAGGAAACTTGAAACACATGCGCCAACCTCCCATTCTGACGTTTTTTTTTTTCTGTTTCATTAGCATTGGCCGGAAATGACGTATGCAAGCAAGTTTACAAATTATTTCCCACCTAAAAAGCCCGAAAAAAGAAGCATCTTGTGTTTAATAAATGTTTCTTTTGGTATTTTATATATAGCTCTACTTTTATTTTGGTAAATACGCTAAACAAGTAGATTTAATACTGTAATGGCAATGAAAAAAACTCTCTTGAATATATTTTTTATATATTATAGTATATGTTTTCATCTGAAGCCTGATGTCCAAGTGGCGCTCGGTGCCACAGGGTTCGAGTCCCGACGGTGCCATGAATGTTTGTAGTGGTTCGGAATCCACTTTAAACCGTAGGTCCCGGTCTATTAGAATCGTAGAGCATTGTGGGGTAATGTTACCCGCGTACGTAGCATATCTTTAACCCACACGTGTCCCTTGGGTAGTGCTAAATGTGTAACAGTGGTGCAGCCATTGCTCATGGCATAATGGTAACTGTCTCTGTATTGCCAGCTGCATTAGAAAAAAAAATATTTTTTAATTTAGTAGCTTTCAAAGTTTAAGAGAATTTTTATTTTTGGTCTTTACACCCCCAGAATTTCTGAACGGAATGAAATTAGATATAAACATAAGTTAAAATAACACAAAAATGGAAATCTTTTAAATCAAATTGACCTTCCACAATCAACATTTTGACCATTTATCTCGTCATTCAACGACTTCAAAAAAGACATAAAACCCTTAGAGAAAAAAAGCATATATTTTAGAGATTCAAGATAAAAATCAATTACTGACATGATATTGCTAGATATTTTGAATTTTCCCCCGAGCTATGAACGAGTCGTTCATTCACGTGTGACCCTGGGGGCTCCGCTATATAATAAGCATTGAACCGTTCGCACGCATTATGATCGCCGTGGATGAACGGATAAGAATTTGCATGTTATTATCTTGTTTGCTAATATCGTTTATCGATAGATAACTGTCATTTTTGGCGCAAGTGGGAACTGTGCCAATTCTGGAATCTTTAAAACTTGTTATACCAATAGTTTGTTGGTAATTTTCTTTAAAAAATTGCCCTTTAAAAAGTATGTTAAATTAATGAAAATTTGTATGCATGAAAAACAACAACATATTAAAATTTTCTCTCAAAACATAATAAAAAAAGAAGTGAAATATGCTTTTGATATTTCGCCCTAATGTCCACTTGCGTACATTTACATTTTGTTTTGTTATTTATGCATAAAAATTTGCGTTTAAAAAAACGAAAGAGGTGTAGTACTCTGGTCCATATTGTTGTCTTGAGGTATTAAATGCTTCTCTGTGAACCGATTTGTTAGGGGACCGAGTTGAAAGGGTAGGTGGATGGAATTAAGAAAGTTAAGGGGTTGGAGTAATGGATGGAACAGGGAAAGTTGATTTGTAGTGTTGTTGTTGTTTTTTGTTTTTTTATCCCACTAAGCCCACGAGCCCATACGTAATCATGATTGAAGGGAAGGAAGCAGCTTCTGTTGTGATGGAGCACCCGTAGGTAGTCTCAAGTGACGCTCTTACAGTCATGGGAGACCGGGACCTACGGCTTAAAGTGGGTTCCAACCACTACAAACATCCATGGCAGCGCCGGAATTCGAACCCGAAACCTGTGGCACCGAGCGCCAGAGCGGTAGACACTCGGCCATTCAGGTCCCAAATTTGTGAATGCCAACAGCACGCGGTGTTCCCAGGTGGTCACCCACCCAAGTACTGACCGCGCCCAATGATGCTTGACTTCGATCTAACGAGAACCGGTATATTCAGCATGGTATGGCCGTTGGCTTGATTTGTAGTAGATGGAACAAGGAAAGTTGAGGGGTAATTGTTGGGATAAGGAAAGTTGAGGGGCAGCGGATGGAATAAAAAAAGTTGAGGGGTGAAATAAGGAAAGTTAAGGGGTAGCTGATGGAATAAAAAAAGTTGAAATGGTTGGGATAAGGATATTTTTTTTTGCCCACTTTTGCATATAAGCCGACATTATAAAATTTCACCAAAGATTTCACTTATATTTGGATTTTACACATAAAATTTTTATTTTGTTATTAATTTTTTATTTCATAAATTTAGATCTCTCCAAGATCATTCAAATGAGCTCTTGATCAATCCCATAATATGTTCCGCCTGGATTGCAAAATAGAACAGCGGGAACTGAGAGCTCAGCACCGAATTTTAAACCAACTCCTGGTGGCCTGAGGGCCAATTGCATAGAACTCTGGCCTTTGATACCACAGGCTTCAGGTTCGAATTCTGGTGGTGGCATAAATGTTTGAATGGTTCGGAATCCACGTTAAATTGCAGGTCCCGATCTAATTAGCCTAAAGTGTGCACAAAAGGACCGCAGAGCGACAAACCAACACCTGCTCCCCCCCTGTAGTACCCTACCTTCTCCCACTGGAATCTTTTACCCTTCCTCTACACGTTGATATATATTATTTTTTTTATAAATTTTGTGTAGTTTTTATGTTATTAACATTTTAAAGTGAAACATAAAAGAGAAATTGCTGCTACATAACTTGGGTCTATCATAATTAACTGTATCGTTATATAGCATCCCCAAACACGAAAAAGAGAAATTGCTACATAACTGGGGTTACAGCCCCAACGTGGGGCTGTAACCTCTTCTTTCGTATATCTGCAATATCTACTGCACACATCATTAACGCCCTGTTTAAACCGACTGAACTTCCTCATTAGGGGCAACACTTATACTTGTGAGAATGTACGTTACACTTTTCCATGTTACTTTGTAATTAACTTTTGTTGTTGAATTTCAAACCTTTAAATTTTATTTCATAACAGATTTTATTGTTATATTTAGTGAGATCTCGTCAAGACCTTTCAAATAAGTCCTTTATCACTTCTGTAACGTGTCTGGATTCTGAGATAGAACAGCGGGAACTGAGTGCGTGACCTCCGATTTTAAATCAACCTGCTTTTATAACCTGCTTCTACTAGAATCTTGCACCCTTCCTCTACACTTTGATATATTAAAAAAAATTAAATTATGTATAGTTTTGATGTTATTAACATTTTAAAGTGGACTAACACTAATCCTGAACCGGCTGTTTATAGATGCTTTCACATCAAATTCACACTTTGACGAAATTTGTTTTTGATTGTGACTTTCCAATACTCAACTGGGACTTAAAATCGAAATCAAGTGAATGCGTTTAAATTTTTATAGATGAAGTTTTTTAAATGTAGATTTATACACAGATTAATTCTTATTTTTTGGGCTCGCAACGAATATTCCAGTGCAATCTTTTCAAAATACTTTTACATATCTGAATATAAGAATATAATTTTGCGAAAGGCTTTTATCAATGACATCTAGCGTAATTATTTGTGGCAGTGATCAGACTTTCTCAAGTTGTCCCAGTTCTGGCCGAGGATATTAAGAAACAATTTCATTTTATATGTGATTAAAGCGAATAGTTATAATAATCATTTTGCAAGAATCGAAAACTTATCGAGACACAAACCACTTAGTGTGTTGAATATCAAGCAGGAAAATCATTGCCATCGATAACTACATACATAAATATGCCAGATCGATGTAACGCATTTATAGATATTGTTTAATGAACTGTATTTAAGTATTGGTAATTTTACCTTTCTTCATAAAAGAATGAAAAAATCATTGTTGAAATCACTCATGTTTAATCATATATTTATAACTATTTTTTGTGAAATAAAGTGCATATTGTGATTTAGTAAATCTAGTAAAACATTGTTTTATTTACTAACTGGTTTGAAATTTTAAAATATAATTGACGTTGTTGCAATTAGTATAATTGTACTATGTATTTCTCTTGGTTTATTTTGTTGTTGTTGTTATTGCATCTTATATGTTTATATATTCTTATAAAAATATAAAATAAAACAATAATTGATTTTGCAAACTTTTCTTTCTGGGTGTAAGTAATTTTTTTCTTACGTTTTTTTAGTAAATAAATATTTTAAAAATAATATAAAAACGTAGTGTTTTTTAATATATTGACTCTAAAACATATAGCCAAAAGTTTACTATATATTAATCTAGTTAACTTTTGGCCGCTAGTGAGGGCTGAGGTTCAATCCGCTGCCGATATTGTTGTAGACACTGTTTCAAAAGCGAGGAGACTTGATGGCATTTATGATGTACAGTATGTTGTCTCATTAGTCAGACTACCTGGGACCATCAAACGCAGAGTGTCATCAGACTTTCCGATTTTCCCACATACGATACGCAAATAAGCTGTTTTGAAGCAGCAGTTAATACAAAAGATGACGCAATAACAGACCTTCTAAATAAATAAGGGGGCAAATGTTGCCATATTTCTTCATATTCTTTAGACTACATGTGTAAACATACACTCTTTAGATGTAAAAAAAAAAAAAAATTACATAAATCGGAAGTTATGGTTTCGGTTTTCATTTCCTTTAGCAAATGAATCTCTTTTTTATTGCCCTCCGTTATGCTGTTACAATAAGGTATGTCGACAATATTCTAAGGTAGGTCGATCCAATTTTTACCGATTGTTTTCGTGCTTGTCAAATAATTTCATGACCAGCTAGATCACCAGATCTATTGTCAATAGAACATGTTTGAAATCTAATGAGCAGACACCTTCAATTGTTGCAGGATGTCATCTATGTAACTCGACTTTGACTGTCTAATTTGGTTAGAAATCTATCAAAAGGTATTTGACAGAAAAACTGTGCACAAAGGAGGCACAATGTAGATGAATCGAAAATTATGGTATTGGTTTTCATTTCATTTAACAATATCTAATCCCTATTTATCGTTCTCCGATGTGCTTTTACAATAAGGAATGTGACCAATATTCGACGAAATGTTTTGATGCTTATCCGATCACGGTAGTTGTTTCTACCGATTTTTTCATGTTTACCAAATATTTTCATGCCATCTAGATCACCGGATCTTATCGCCAATAGAGCATGTTTGAAGTCTAACAAGCAGGCACCTCCAACTGTTGCATGGTCTTGTCGATGTAACTGGATTCAAACTGTCTAATTTGGTTACAAATCTAGCAAATGGCACCTGACAGAAAAACTGTGCACGAAAAGGCATAATGTACATGAATCGGAAATTATGGTATTGGTATTCATTTCATTTAACTATTGAATCCCCTTTTATTGTCCACCGTTATACTGTTGCAATAAGTTATATCTACAATATTCTACGCCTTGTTTTGGTGCTCAGTCTCTCATGGCAATTATTTCTATTGATTGTTTTCATTCTTGAATTGTCAAGTACTTCATGACCAGTTAGATCACAAGATCTATCGCGAATAGAGCATGTTTGAAGTCTGACAAGCAGACACCTTCAAACGCTGATATAACTCGCCTCCAACTGTCTAATTTGGTTAGAAATCTAGCAAATAGCAACTGACAGAAAAAAGTATTCAGCAGAAATCATATCGGAATGTTATGATATTGGTTTTCATTTCATTTAACGATCGAATCCTTTTTTATTGTCCATCGGTTATGCTGTTACAGTAAGGTATATTAGCAATATTTGACGCCTCGTTTTGATGCTCAACCGCTCATGGCATTTATTTCTATTGATTGTTTCCATGCTTGTCAAAACTTCTATGGCCAGCTAGATCACCAGATCTATCACCGATAGCACCATTTTTGAAGCCTAATGAGCCGGCACTTTCAACCGACAACTCTACGAATCCATATGAAGCTGTATAATAGCTTGCACATACAGAAGTTCCTGAATGCATTATTGATTTCGCTATATTTAACTATTTTTCCACTAAAAAAAAATTCCATTTTAATGGAATATTTTTTTCCTACTTAAGCATTACTAAATTTTCTCCCTTTTCGAATATCAATAATTTGATGCATCGTTTTAAATATATCAAGTTAAATTATGCGTTACTTTGACTAATGAAAGTTAAAATATTTTATTATATACTCAAAATATAAATAATAAAACGGCAAACTTATTTATTACAATGAATTTCCATTTCGTGTGTTTTATTGCGCATGATTATTATCAAGAGTATGTCGTAAAACGAAAAGCCATCGGCTTCGTATAATGAAATAAATCGCATTCATAGTTGTATGTACTTATGTAATCTAAAGAAAATCAAGACAGATGAAATGACTTCTTTGAAAGTTTCTGTACTTTCCACTCATTTTCATAATAAAAGGGGTGACTGTCAAATTTCTCGTCTGCGTCGAAACAACCTTTTTGGGTTATCCACGGAAATGGGAAGATACGTATTTACACAGCACGCGAGAACGTATTGAAATGCATTGTTACATTCTTTTGGTATGAAAGCAATAGTGTCTTTGAATGATGTCATTTATTATTATTAAGGTCATTAAATATTTTTAAATTAATTGTTTGTCATTGAAAAAATAAATTAATTAAAAAATTAATTAATTTATTAACAATTTTTTTCTTTTTTTTGTACAGGTATTCTTTAAATAAAGAAGAAGATTCAAGGACGAGGATTCGAGGTATTCGAATTCGAGGAATAAATTCGAGGAAGATTCGAGGTATATTGCTATTTTTTTAAAAAAATTTCATATTATTTTTGTAAATTGTAATAAAAACTAACATTTCTTTAATTCGAAGTTCAAAAATTCAGCTGAATTTTTTTAAATAAAAATTTTACAATTAATTATATTACTTTTTGTGTTATGAAAAAATATTATTAGAAAAAGTTAATAATAAAAAGTCAAGTTTAAAATTATTGCGTAAATGTATAATTTTTTTATGACATATGCGTGTAAAATATGCACTGTAAAGCTTTTAATATGTGAAAGAAATTTTGTTTATTTTTTTTTATATGTAATAAAATATATTTATATATTATTATATTATATATTTATATATTATTATTATATATTTATATTATTTTTTTTATATATTTTAAATATGGAAATATATTTTTTTTTTACAATTTTGAAATATGGAAAATATATTTATTAGAATTTATCATAATATATTAGAATATATTTATTAGAATTTTTCTTTAAAGCGTTTCAAGAAAAGCTTTTTATTTGAATATATAATAAATATAATATATTGAAAATAAGGTAATTTTTAGTCTTAAAAAAATTAATTTTCTTAATCGTTTTTTTTTTCTTTAAAGTGCTTCAAAAATTATATACTTGTTTGTGTATACAGTTTTCCTACATATTGGATTTTTAAATATTTTGTTTTAATATTTACCTTTGATGTTCAATAAATTTGAATAAATTTTGAAAAACGTATTAATAATAAATTCACAAAATTCAAAACTATTCTAATATATGTTCTATTTTATTTTAACTCCAAAAGTTATGCTAAACTTTTTGTCATATGATGGAATAATAAATTTTTGAAACTTATTTTAAAAGAATTTTAGAATAATTGATTATTTTATAAGACTAACACTTTACTTTTTTTTTAATTCTTAAAAATGCATAATTGCAGAAGAAACTTTTAATATCAGCATTTTATTTAAAATAAGTTATTTGAGCACAACAATAATAAGGTAGGGTTGGAAGTAACGTGTTTAAGAATATAGTATCATAAAAAAATGAGGCTTGAAAAGGAAAACGTTGTTTACTTACAACATTATTTATGCTCTTATTTGAGCATAAAATAAGTTATTTTATTTTTATCGTAACTACAAGGCTCTGCTATTGACACAAATTCTTCATTGCATCTGCTGTTTTAGAGTTCTGAGTAAAATTAACACATACACTCATAGAAAAGAAATGAGTTTTAAATTTTAATGTAAAGTGGCACATTATTTTCTATCTATCTCTTTATCTCTCTCTATATGTATATTTATAGATAGATAGATAGATAGAAAATATTAGAGAGTTTTTGCATCTTTATTGCTGTCACTTTATATTAAAACTTAAGACTCACTTTTTGCTTTGTGTGTATGTGTTATAATAATATATATCATGTTACTATTGCAGCCTATTCAATTTCTTCAATAGCTTAATTCCAATCAAGTAAAGATATTTTCATTGCACATCGAAAACACACGATAACTAAAAACGTTGGGTAACATCATAATGTGTGACTTATAACCAGTTAATGTGTTTATTTCAGTATCAAATGCTGTAAAAATATTATTAGGCTCGACTTATCATAGATATAAGGTGATTCAACAGTCATGGAACAAACTTTGACGGACAACTTACTTCTTTGTATAGGATTGTATGGTGGGAAGTGATGCCGAAGAGTAATAAGTAAGACATTATTTATTGACAACATCATTGCAAAGTACTTTTGATTCAATGCTTACAATAAATTTTCAAAATTGCGACCACCGATAGAACTGCATACTTGGTAGCGTCGAAGGAGTAATTGGCGAACCAAGCATGAGGCAGCAATGGATAGTTGAGCAACAAGGTCCTCAATTAAGTCTCATAAAAAGAAAACACAGTTGCAAGCACAGAGTAAGAATAAAATAGAG
>BPLR01020311.1:0-38540 GCA_021605095.1 Caerostris extrusa | reverse complement strand
GTTACAGTATTGCTGCACTGGCACTTAAGAGCTATGATTAAAAACAATTTGTTTATCCTAGCATCTACTCAATTTAATTACTTTTGCAAGCGCAGCTTAAATTTCGAAAGTGATCTGTGTAATAATCAGCAAAATTTAAAGTTGTGTATTGATCCGCAAAATAAATACAATATTTAAAATAATATTCAAGCACTAAGTAACAACTGAACAAGGCCAATGCATTCTGCAGACACGACAGACGATAAAAAACTGAGAACCATCCGACAAAGTACCAACCAACTATTTAAACAAAAATTCGATTCGTAACGAAGTACATGAAAACCATAAATATTAAAACTAGGTTACTAGCAACACTTCAATTTTTACAGCTGTTTGTACTGAATTTTAACTATCACAGAAGAAATACTGAAGCCATATGCCATTCACGAAAAGGTATTGAAAATAATTTAATTTAAAAGAATATTTAAATATCGTTTGCTTCGTTATTCCATGTACATACTATTTCATTTATGATTATTATTTTTCAAATGGCAACACGTCTAATTCATTGAAAATAATTTTAATTTGAAAAAAATATTTTTAATATCGTTTGCTTCTTTATTCCATCTGATACTATTCCATTTATAATTATTATTTTTCAAATGGCAACGCATCTGATTCATAGAAACCATTTTTAAGAATTCATATAAAAATACCTTTGTAATTATTTTGATAAGAATATTATTCTTAATACAATTTGCTTCTGGATTTTGTGTATGAGTCATTTGTATTAACTGAGCGAGTAATATTTTTATAATGTAAATGCATCTCATTTTTTTTAAATGGAATCGTATAATCATTCTTTTTTCTTTCAATAGAAGACGATAAAATTATTTTTTGTTCTTTCATTTTGGGAAAATATTTCACTATGTCTTTTTATTTCGATTAATAAAAAAATGTGTGAAGTTTTTAAAGCTTACAATAATAGATATTAATAATAATAATGATTAAATCAGGGGGTGCCAACCCAAGTGGCCCGGCTTGAATATTTTTCTGTTGCGTGAGATGTATCACACACTTTTACAAAATATATTTATTTTAGAATGGCCAAAGAAGTGAAAACCCACTATGTTAAAAAATGCATTATAAAAGTGCAATCCCTATATTTAAAAGTAATTGTTGAAATTATGAGAAAAACTAACTTTGATTTTAAAATATTTTGCGAATGTAGGATAATATTGCCTGTTTTATTGATGAGTTTACATTATGAGTTCGCAGAATAATTAAATTATAATTTGCGAACTAATGGAGAGAAATGAAAGAGAGGGAGAAACAAATATTGCACTAGTAAAAATTAATATTTTTTAATGACTTCATTTTTTTTATTTCGTTTACATTTATATTTTTTTTTATATTTCATTTTCAGTGATAAACATTTCATTACAATGTGCGTTTAGTATCATTATTATTATAGTATCTGTGTTTACATGTAAGAATAATAGTAAAAACACAAAAATAATAACTTATGTTTGAATTGTTCACTCCCAAAAATGTACTCATAGTGAGTCTAAATCTAATAGGGGGATATATAATTTTATATGTGGCCCATGGAGTTAGGATGGCCTACAGTGGCCCGCAACATCATTTAAGGTTGGCTACCTCTGTATTAAATAATAACATCTAATATATTAATTATTTTAATATTATTAATAATTTTTCTTGGAATATTTGATTCCAAGAAAGAAAAAAATACGCTGATGGATGTTGAAGAGACAAAATAAGTTGTGGCACGGATAATGACGATGCGATAGAATGATGGTAAACAACTCGGATGAATTCATCAAACTAACATGGAATTAATGAAGAAAATTCATTCCAATAAAAATAATACTAAATATAATACTTTAAAATTGGAATGCAACGTAGATTTATCTCTCGCGGTGCACTCAGGGCAACGTCTAATACGGCAAAATAGTATACAAACACAGCCTCCAGTTTGGCTCTCAGTGTGAGTTTCTCAGAGTTCTGCAGTGGAACGTAGGTGTATTGTCCCAAAACAAGAGATAGAATAATTAAAAAGATCCTTAGGTGCTCCTTCTTTCAGTACACAAGACCCGGCACTATCCTATTCATGATATCCCTGAAGGTCTAGAGCAGGGATGGGCCGACTCCGGCTAGCCGAAATATTCTATCCGGCCTCGCGGATAGAATTCCCACTTGCCGGAGAGGCAAATTAAAAGAAATATATGTTTATATATTATATATCCATCTCCTTTCTACTTTGATTAAATAATATTTTTTCTTCCTTTTATTCAAAGGACTTATGATCTTTTTACTTTCTCTGCATTTTTGTTCTACAAAGCATAAATCGACGGAAATAGCAAGCACAGACAGCTTTCAATCGGTAAAGTGTTAAAAGCGGAAGTTCTTTGTGAGTTATAGCTATTGATTGGCGCCAACAAGCGTTATCTCTTCCTCGGGGAGCAGACATATGGGAATCCAATATAGTAGATGAATTAGAACTCGCATATGCCAGACTGCATTTTAAGCTCTCCAGCCAGCTGCTTTTTGAAGGTTGAATAAATTGTGTTGCAATCTAACAATCATCTCAAGCAGTTGTTTCTAAATATGCCAAAGCTAGAGTTTTACATATCATTATCGAAAGTAAGTTTCCCAAATTGAATATCTCACGCCCAGAAAACCAGTGCTATGTTTGCTTCATCTTATATATGTCAACAAGTGTTTTCAACTGTGAACCTTAGAAAGAATTATTTCGGAAGTAGACTGACAGATGGGCATTTAGCCTCGTTCCTTGGAATCAGCACATCTCACTTCGAACCTCAATAAAAGGAACTTTTAAAAAATGAAAACTCAATTTCATTCATCTCATTAACATATTTAAATTGTAATACTTGCATTTTGTTTTTAAAATTTTAGAAAAATTTATCTTGGCCCGTCAAACTTTTTTTTTTTTTTTTTTTTTTTTTTTCCGATTTTTGGCCCGCGACAGAAAAAAATTTGCCCATCTCTGGTCTAGAGAAAAAAATCGGTGGCATTGTTATGTCCTTTTTCTGTGGTCACGATTGTTCCGCAAGCACCTTCACAGAATTAAACTGACTCCTGACCCTCTCTGTCTCCTGTGTGAAAGAAATGGATATGCCTCACCTTGCTTCCTGTTCTGCACTGCCTCCTGTGTCCGTATGGAAGTGTCATTGGATTACCACAGTTAAGTGAATGGATTAACTCCTGTCATTTGTTTCTATCTTGTTCTTTATTATTTAAATTTTTTTTATAATACTTGTTGTCCTGTTGCCATTGAAATATATATATATATACTTGACAATTTTAGAGCGACTTTTCGAATGAACTGATATAATTCTAGAGTGTTTAAAAATAACAAATAAAATAGTATTACTGATAACGCTATCAATTTTGAAATAAAATTAAATTCAATATTGTCGATGAAAAAAAAAAAAGCGTGTTTTCCAAAATGAAGCTATAATTACAATGAAATTTTCAGAAGGTCTTGTTTTAGATGAGTATATGTTTAAGATCGTACTGTTATAATATTTTAAACCATTTGAGAAAATTAGATTTTTGAAAATTGAAAATTTTAAAACAGGACAGTACGTGTATAAAATGTATACAATTTTAATAAATGAATTAGTTGAAAAGTGAATTTTCAATATTACTTCTATTTTACGAGAACAAGAACTATAAAAGATATCTACAAGAACTATAAAATATATAAGCCATTTTTCTTGTAAGTGGTGTAAGCGCGTTTTTAACAAAAGTTAGTTAATGACAACAATGCATGCAATTTGCTATGAGCTTTTTATCTATAAACAACCCCCCCCACCAAAAAATTTTCACATTTTCATCGTTTTCTCAATATAAATTTAAGTAGTTAATGAAATTACAAATATAAATACTTTGAAAGAGGTTTAAGTCCACTTTCAGCAAAAACATAATAATTAGTTCGAATATTATTCTACATAATTTCTCTATATCATTTTTATTTATGTGGCAACGCTTTGTAATTAGTAGTTATAGTAACGCTGTTTGTTTACCATATACAATGCTGTATGAAACTTCATTGGATGAAAATGCGGAGTTTAAAACATTAGATTTATTCCCAGACGAGAAAGACCACGAACATTTGAAAATATAATACTAGCACCTTTATATCATCATGCCAGTCCAATCAGATTCGAAAATTCAAAGATAGGATGAATCTATTACCTTACATTCCTCCAATACATCATGACTATTTTTAAAAACTTTAAAACTTTTATAAACGGTTGCGATATATTTCGAGACCATTTTAACTATTGTTGAGCCCTCTACCTCCCAAAAAATTTTGATAAACTTCTGACTCTATTGTTCAATTACTAGAAAATTATGTTAATACTTAAAAATGTAAAATGATTTGTTCGCAATTTTTGTTATTGGATCATCAAAAAAGTATTAAAGAATCAAAGAAAAAAAAATCATTCTCATTGCTAAAAGTTTCAAGAAATAATCATATAATAAATTTTTTTTTTTTATTTCAGATTCGTTACCATGGAAACCAATTTTCGCCTTTTGTATTATATTAAAAACTAGACCCCGGCCACGCGTTGCTGTGGCTTTCTTGTATTTCGTTCAATTATTAGATACTATAATTGGTATCGTTAAGGAAGTGTTTGGTAAAGAATGATGAAAAGTTCAAATAAAGCTTCAACGAATGGAAAATGTTCAATTTTTATTAATTTAATAAATGAGGCAGATAATGTTGATTTTTAACACTGTTTTATAATTATTTTACTAAATATAATTTTATTAAATCATACTTTCATTTATCTAAGAACTAAGCGATGAACACTATTTCTTGTTAATCTGTCTTTCGTCAAAATAAATAAATTCGTTAAATAATTTAATAAGTTGGTTATGCTTTTCTAAAAGGTTTTCCAACAATTCTACAATAGCTCTTTGTACTTGCTTGTTCGATAAAATTATACTGACATCAAATTTATTTTATGGGCAGTTCTGAAGAACGTGTGACAAATCGAAGAAATTTTTGCTCTTCGTTAGGTACTGGCATCAACGACCCGATCTTATGGTACACCTGACCTTGTATTTTGAATGTACTTTCACAATTACGTCTATCGGATGAGAAATCGCAAATTTTAGTTGCGCCAAATGACGAAATATGAAAATCGTCGATTTTGCATTTAAACAAAAAAAAAAAAATCTGTATAAAAACTATCCTATCTCTCAAGTTGGAACAAAACACATATCTAAGAAAAAAAAAGTTAAAATCGGATTGTTACTTTCGAGTTCATCCTTGAACAAACATCATGACGCGGAATTATATATAATACATTTCCGAGTAATGCTTTAATTAGTTTTTACTAGAATAAAAACATCTGCACTATTGTACATTTGAAAGAAAAAAATAACTGCTCTGTCACCCTGACGACGCATTCTTAGCTATTCTGTGTTGCATATCGTTTGATGAATATTCGATGAATATCGTCTGATGAAAAGGCATTGCATATCGTTTGATGAAGAAATTGATCGTTTGATTTTTTGTCCTGTATCTAATTGCATTTTAATTAAAAAAAAACAACACTGCAATTCGGTCAAACGAATAAAGCTGCTTATTCTGAATAGTTATTCTGCCTTTTTTTTTTTATTTAATTTTTATTAGAAATGATCCACATCGAGTTTATAATTTTTTTCACCTATTCTGGTCTGTTAATATGTCATCGCTCTAGTTATGATTTGTCGTTCTTTTTAAATGATGAACTAGATATGTTTCTATTCCATGTCAAATTTTTATTATTTGTTATTAGTTATCAATTCATCATAAGAAATCTTAACAACAACTAAGCTATTTAATGGTGTTACCGTGGAAGCTAATTATCAATGCAAATATAATATTCTAATATAAGAAACCAATTTTTTTTTAATTTAATACTAGCAGAAACCCGTCATACGTTATCCTGAAAAAAATTGCACATCGCGAATATATTCTCCATGTTCCAATATATGTGGCATACATTTTCATGGATATTGTTTGAACGGCATATAAGATGAAATGCTGCAGCACCCTCTGGTGGCAAGTAACACTAAAGTGGACGGCGCGAACCTACTTTCCATAATCGAATCCATATTGTTACCCATTTTCATAGCGATGGGTTGAACGGTATAGAAGTGGATAGACTTCAGCACCCTCTGGTGGCGATTTACAACAAAGGGGATAGCCTAAAAGCATTTTCATGTTCTGTCAAACACACACAAAATTTCATTTTTTTCGACGAAGTCGTTTAGGAGTTCAGTGGCAAACACACGTAAAGAAGGATTATGTCGATTGCTGCGCCACCTACCGGGTTCAATTGTGAATTTAAACCATCCAGGGACCCACTGAAACACACACAAAAAATTTCATCCAAATCGGTCCAATCGTTTAGGAGGAGTTCAGTGACAAACACATGTACAAAAGAATTACATATATAAAGATACTTTCTACTTATCATTATCTGCTTATTGAATAAAACAAACAAAGAGATTCAAATAGCTGCCATAAAAGACTAAATTTATGGCAATCATTTGTATGCCACTTTTTAATATTGTTTACTTCAATAAAAAGTAAAAATAAATGCACAATTTTCAGAAATCTTCAAAATAGAAAACCTTAATTTTATTTAACCTAATCTCGTTTTTCCAAAACGCATTAAAAATATATAGACAAATAAAAAATTTAAAGAAAAAAAAAAATTAATGACTTATTTTATTACGAACTTTGCAAACTTAAAAGGACTTATTTTCCATTAAAAATAATAATAATGGTAATTTTATAAGTTATATCGGACAGCAAAGAGTATAACCAAGTTGGAATGTTTGCATGGAAACCGGTGGTTGTTATATCATCAAACCAAAGTGAAATAATTTTAAAACAGAATTTGGTTCTTTTTCTGCCGTGTTCTTTGATCATAAGTCTACGAATGAATTGTATATCCATTATAATGAAAAATAAAAGAATATTAACACAATATGTTAAAATTAATGAGCATTAATAATGAGCAATGACTAATGAGTTCAGTTTTTGACGTTTCGCGTGACATTTGGTTTAAAAACAGAAACGGACGAGTCGATATCTTGTTAGGGGTGTTGGTGGCATGAATAGCGGAAAGCAATCCTGAGAGAAAAAGTTCAATATCTATTGAGACTTTTTTTAATATATAAATTTTCTCTTTGATATTACGTATTTAAAAAATTTTAATGATTAAAAATTATTATTATTATTATTTGTAATTAGAATTATTCCGAAATTATCTTTCTCCCCTATTACACCGCTGGGCTTGAATCCCCCTGACTTGGCCGCTTGCCAATTTTTTATGTGATAGCTGGTAGTATAATGTAGTTTCTGTTATTTAACATAGATTCACAGAAAATATAATTACATTTACACTGGTAGCCCGATTCGTGGCTCAGTGGCAACGTGCACCGTAGTTGATTATTAGGGTGGAGGTTTAATCCACTGGCGTCTTTGTAGACACAGTTTCAAAAAAAAAAGAGGAAACTCGATGGCCTTTGTGAAGTTCAGCCTTTTGCCACCTGGTGGGAGTTTTCCGTGTTCTTCTCCCATACGATACGCAAATCAGGGGTAGTTCCCCCTAAAACTCCTCCCAGAAAGCAGTGCCCTCCTTCTTTCGCGTCACAGAGTTAAGTTAGACTTCTACCTACCGGTGTTCCATCACAACAGAAGCTGCCCCTTCCCCCTTTTCCTCCTTCCATGAGGCCAAACGGGTTCCTGGCCTTGATATAGATATTGCTGTTTACCAAGTGGAATAAGAAACAACAATACATTTATACTACTTACAGTATTAAAAATTTTCATTCGGCTACTCATAAATATTTAGTGTATCATGTATCACATGCTTCCTCATTTAATAAATGTATGCGCGGTCATACATCGAACATTAATTATTACTAACTACTATTTACGCTTTTTAGTGATGTCTATCATTCATGCTCATTTCGATGTATAAAAATGCAAATTTTTATTGGCTTTATTATTATTTACATTTAAAATTAATTATATAATTTAAATAATCACTTTAAGAAAAGTTGAAGCAAAAATACTAATTTGCTCATAAATTCGTGTTAGCTTCCATCCAAGTCAAATTCATCACAAAAGAAGGGTTGCTATCGTATCAAATTTTACTTAGTCATAATTTGGAACAAATACCCGTCGGAGCGATATCTCATGAACAGGGTTTGTTATATCGCTGGGAAGGGTGCGCAGAAGATCTACCTCCCCGTGGTACACCTGGTAACACTTTTCAATGGCTAAAAGATCTGCAACTTGGCATTATTGTTAGATTAATGAACTCTGTTTCAGCATGTTTTGTTGTATTATTTTGTTGTTGTTGTTGTATGCTTGGTTTTTTTTTTTTTTCGTTGTTCTTTTTTTTGCTGTAACTGCTCATAATCTGCCATTAGAAAAGAAAAAAAAAAAAAATATCACTGGGAAAGACTCCAAAGTTAAGGACCAAACATTGGGGGAAAAAAATTCTAACGTAAAGTACGTTTTTTCTATGAATTCTTATAAAATACCATATTAGGAGGGAAATAAAACAAAATACCCCTCTCCCCCCACACACAAATGTAATCGGATGGACAGAATGGTTGCCCATGAAATTTAGAATTGAATGTAAGAACAAAACAAATAACAGCAATCTTAAAAATAAAAAAACTGTATAACTCCACACGATTTTTTTTTTTTGAAAAATCTAATTTTCACTTTAAAATGAAATTGTCTTTGTTATAAAATACAAAATTGCGATAGTTATAATTATATAATCAAATTATGTATAAAAAGTTCGTGAAATAAATTTAAATAATTTTTTAATGTGCAAAAAAAAAAAAAAAAAACTTGTGAAAGCAATTTAAATAAGCCAATAATAAATAAAAAAAAAAAGCTCGTAAAATAAATAAATAAAAAAAAAATCAATAAGAAACGTTGAAAGGGCCAAAGCCAAAAAACCCAGAAAACGAATAAAATGGGTAAAAATAACCGGTTGGGCCGATATATAAGGATTACCCATGAAATTAAGAATTTAATGCCAGAACAAAACGCATAACAACAATCTTAAAGAAGAAAAAAAATCATATTCAGGCAATAAATTATGTTCATTAATCATCGTTCAAAACAGGAAAAAAAGGAAACAGATTAAATAAAAAATAAAAGTACAAAATTCCAAAAAAAAAAAAAAAAAAAAATAAAAAAGAAATAAAAAAATTAAAAAACAGTAATATAATTTTTTTTTTTTAAAGCTCCTACTTTTTTTTTCATTATATTGCAGAAAGTCTTTTATGAATAATTTTCATTCATTTTTTTTTAAGTTTATCTGGTGGCATCTATTGGTAGATATATGCAACTTAAATCTAAAAAAAAACTAAAATTAATTAATGAATTAATATTTGAAAAAAACTGTATTCACATCCAGTGTCATCCACTAAGAGTTAAAAAAATGTATTTGAACTCGAGTGAATGAATAAAAAGTATTTTATGAATGATTGAAAATTTGAACAAGATATTTATAGGGAGAGTGTGAGCTAATAGAAGGAATTGAAATAAATAAATAAAAGAATTAGAGAATTCCAAACGATTTTCCTTTCTTGAAACATCTTATTTTCACTTTGAAATAACATTGTCTTTGCTTTCACTAGACGACCTTTTAGATCAATTTTACATTATTAATTATATAATTAAAAGAAATTTTAAATAAACCAAGAATAGCTCGTGAAAAAATTTAATTAAACCAATAAGAAATTTTTTTAAAAAATAATAATAACCAATAAGAAATATTGGAAATGGACAAGGACAAAGAAATAGATCAAGCTAACGAAAAACTCCGCTATAAAAAGCAAAATAATTCCAAGTTAACTATTAAAACTTTTTCTTTCAAAATTGCCTTAAGCCTTCTGACTAGAACCCTTAACAATTAATCGATTCATCCGTTTCCGCCTTTAAACCGGATGTTTATCTTTCCATCGAATAGCTGATAAAATTTTTCAAATGTTGGCAATTTTATAAGACAGATTATTTTAACTCACTTTTAAAAGATCCTATACAATTTGCATTATTTTTTAATAAATTCATTTGTACTAAAGCTGTATATTTAGGTATAGAAAAGACACTGCGGTTATTTTCCAGGAAAATATTTATCACGGAAATTACGATTTTTTAATAGAATAAAACTTATTAAAACTAAGTTTAAAAAAATCCCAGTAAGCGCAAAAAAATAAATAAATAAATAAATAAAAAAATAAATAAAAAAAATCTTTTATGGAATATTGCTATAAAAAAGGTAAATATATATTAGTTATTTCGATGCACGAAATACATGAATTTTAATTAAGTAAAAACATATAAAATACAATATGCAGAACAAATATGCTAGCTGACTTGCCTATAAAACATTGTTTAAATAAGGCATGCAATTAAAAAAAAATCCCTATATGCAAAATCCCTAAAATAAGTAATATTCCTGTAAAAAATCCCTATAAGTAAAATTTTTGTAAAAATTCCTGTAAAATTCCCCTATAAGTTATATTCCTGCAAAAAATCCTTATAAGTAAAATCCTTGTCCCCAAAAATTAAAAAAATCGATAAAAATCCATATCTTTTATGGAATATCCCTTTTGAATAAAGATAAATATATATTAATTAAAATTCATGCATTTCGTGCATTGAAATACATGAATTTTATTTAAGTAGAACACAGTAGTATACAGAACAAATATGTTAGCAGACTTCCCTATAAAATTTTGTTTTAAAAAGGCGTGTAATTAAAAAAATCCCTGTAAGTTTAATCCCTATAAAATATCCCTGTAATCCCTGACCTTAAAAAATTATTAAAAATCGATATCTTTTATGGAATATACCTTTAAGAAAAAGGTAAATATATATTAGTCCTTTCGATGCACGAAATACATGAATTTTAATTAAGTAAAAACATATTATAAAACACAATATGCAGAACAAATATGTCAGCAGACATGCTAAGTATCATGTACATTCTTCAATGGATATTCTACTATGCTTTCAATGTCACATATCCATGGTGACGTTAACCGAGCTAAGATAAACTATTGGTGACTTATTTTGTAGCTCACACGCACCAAAACACAATTGCACGCTATGGCTGAAATACATGCACTTTAAACATGCATACTTTTTTAAATAACATTAGAAGAGTAAAATAATAATGGTACTATGGCATAAATTCGAGGAAATAGAACGCAAAATATTGATTTTTTTAAAGAACATATTTTCTATCATGATATAATTAAACCTAACACTCCTTTCCTGGCTATTTTAGAGAATAAGAACATGTACTACGGTGATTGCACTACATTGAAAGCATGTATTTTCTAGCGATTTCATATTTTTAAAAAAATTGCAACAGATCCGAAACATTGAAACCCAGAATAAATAGAATGAAATAAAATACAAAAATACTACTTTAAAAAAGACTGCAATTGGCAAAGCATTATTTCAAAAAAGGATTACAAATGGTATTAAATGTTTTATTTAAGATAAACAAATAATTTGCTATAATTAAGTATTATTTACAAAGTTAATGAGATGCATGAGTTTTCTAATAAACATTTATTTATCTACAGATAAATATTTATTTATCTAAGATAATTATCCTTTTAAGCTGACAAGAACATTCGTTTGCATTTTCATAGATAAAATTGTTTTGAATAATTTCTATTCGTTCTGTATTACTGCGTAATAATTTAAAATGTAACAAATGGTTGGAATGTAATGCGATGCGATGAATTTGTAGAATAAATCAATATCAATTCAAAAAAATTATGTAAATAATTCTATAAACAGAATATGCGAACACACATTCTACAAACAGCGATGCGATGAATTTGTAGAATAAATCAATATCAATTCAAAAAAATTATGTAAATAATTCTACAAACAGAATAATTCCATTTACTAAAAAAAAATACCTTGAATAAAAAATATACAATAAACAATGAGAAAAAGTGAAAACAACAATTCTGTTTTCACCTCATCATCTACAAACAAATCAAGTCCATTTACCAAAAATAGATTGAATAAAAATATAGAATCAACAAAGATAAAACAACAATTCTGCTTTCATCATCTGACTATGAGGAGATTTACAAACGATATTCCATAATTATAAAAATTGCCAACTTAGGATCGTGTTCTTTTTTATCCATTTATGATTATTATTTTAAAAATAATTTTTTTAGAAACCGATATATTATTGCTTTAAAAATCAATAGAAGAAAAAAAAAACAAAACGAACAATTTTATTTCCATCATCTACAAGAAGAACAATTCCATTTACTAAAAATAGATTGAATAAAAATATAGTGTCAACAAACAAAAAATGTGAAAACAACAATTCTCTTTTCATCATCTGACTATGAGAAGATTTACAAACGATATTCCATAATTATAAAAATTGCCAATTTAGGATCGTGTTCTTTTTCATTTAGTTATAATTGTTATTTCAAAAACAATTTTTTTATAGAGAAATTGACATATTATTGTTTAAAAAATCAATAGAAGAAAAAAAAAAAACGAACAATTTTATTTTCATCATCTACAAGCAGAACAATTCCATTTACTAAAAATAGATGGAATAAAAATAATCAGAATCAAAAGAGAAAAAAGATGAAAACAACAATTTTGCTTTCCTCATCTAACTATGAAAAGATTTACAAACGATATTCCATAATTATAAAAATTGCCAAATTTAGAATCGTGTTCTTTTCATCCATTTATAATTATTATTTTAAAAATAATTTTTTTAGAAACCGACATATTACTGCATTAAAAATCAGTAGGAGAAAAAATGAAACGAACAATTTTATTTTTATCATTTGACTATTCAGCTATTTGTAAACAACAATCAGATAATTTTAAAAATCGCCAAATAGCTTTTATTCTTTTTCATGCATGATACATCCGTCTATAATTTTCATCCTTTTAAAAATAAATAAATATATATTTTTCTCAGAAACCAACCTATTATTAAAAGTGGTATTATTAAAAATAACTAGAATAAAACATGTAGGTAATCAGACAAACGTGGGATATTTTTTTCTTTGTGAACAGTTTTGTTTCGACTATTGGCGAGCAATTTTAAATATCGCCAAATCATAATTTTATTCTTTTTCACGCATGAATCATCTACTTAGATGATTACTTTTTTTTTAAAATCGCCCATTCAAAGAGCTAAATTTTTCAAAACAATTTTCCCATAACAGACTAATGGAGGCGAAGAAAGTAGGAAGGGTAAAATTAATCCTGAAAGTGAAAATGCAATCTGGTTTTTCAGGTTTCATCTGAATGGAGAAAATTGGAACGAAGCAATCTATTTTTGCATTACAATAGACAATACGCGATGCAAAAATTAAACCCACCTTTTTAAAGTTTTATGATATGAAGTTAACACTTCCTTGTTTAGCTATAAAAGAAACTACAGATCAGATGAAATGAAATTTGAATATCATGTAACAATCTTCATCTGTCAACTTTTGAAAAACTCCATCTCATCTTTTCATTACTAAATGACACTGTGTCATGCATTTATTCATTCAAACTTATGTCTCAATCAAGCCGTATTTGGGGTGTCGAAAAGGGTTTGCAGTCAAGAAAATAATTAAATTTTGGAACATACTTCAGAATGTGACATTTGAGAATTCATCAGTGGTAGAAGGACAATTTTTTGAAAAGCAATATTCAAAAAAAAAAATAAATAAAAGTAGGACACTCAACGCAAAAGCAGAATAAAATTCGTATATTCGTTCGTATTTGTACATAATTCGTATCGTAAAATATATGTATATATTCGTATTCGAAATACAATTTATATTCGAATATAAATTGTATTTCGTAATATACTCATATGGGGCCTGATGGTCTAGTGACTAACGCTCTGGTGATCGGTGCCACAGGTTTCGGGTTCGAGTCCCGGAGGTGCCATGGATGTTTGTAGTGGTTCGAAATACACTTTAAACCGTAGGTTCCGGTCTAATATGAGAGTAGAGCGTTGGGCGTAACGCTGACAATCCTACCCCGTAAAAAGATAACATCTTCTGTTTCGAAATCTGACAGTAGGCAGACGGCCTTAGGGGCTGTTGCGCCACTGATGGTGATGAATATCTCGTATAAGTCGAATAAAATTCCTATATATTCGTCTATAATATCCGTATTCGTATATTTTATGAAAAATCAATGCAAATCGGCAGCGAAAAAAAAAAAATATTAATTGCTTTTTTATTAGTGTGGCCATTAAAAAAATTCCAAAATCCAAAATTTATTGACAAAAGACAAAAAGAATATGGAACAAACACTAAAATTCTATAAAATGCAATCTTCTCGGAAAACTATCTCAAATAGCAACAGGAATGCAATTATTGACAGATTTTTAATACAAATCCGAGTCAAAAACTATACGAAGAAATGAATTACAATAAACCACGAGCAAAACAATACGGATATCATTGATAAAAAAAAAAACCAATGGTGCATAAAACATCTTCTAAAAACGAGCAGTAAAAAAAAAACGAACATAAAAAAAAAAATTTACTTTCTAAACCACAATCCATCTTTTCCCGCATAGCTTTAAATTTCCCTGAAATGTCCCGATTTATGAATATTTCTTACATTTGTCAACAAAAAAATACATAAGAATATTTTTACAACTACTTTATTTTTATCATAATATTATTGAACAGAAAAATATTTATTTATCATCCGGTTATTAAAAGAAACATATCATAATCGAATATGAATTTCAATATTCCTGTTTAAAGTAAAAATTTTAAAGAAAATAATTTTTCCAAAGTGGATATAAAAATCTGCCATGTTGGCTCCTGAAATTTGTTTTCAATTGTGGCATTGTTTTCACCTTAATTCAAAATTATTCGTTATTATATTTTAAAGTAGCAAAAGGATAAGTCGGGCCTAATGACCGAGTGATTAGCGCTCGGAGTCACTGGTTTCGGGTTCGAGTCCTGGGGGGTGCATAGTTGCTCGGTACCACTGGTTTCGGTTTCGAGTCCCGGCGGTGCCACAGTTGCTCGGAATTCACTTTAAAACGTAGGTCCCGGTCTAATATGACTGTTGTGCACAGAGCTAACAACCCTACCCTGTAAAAGAAAAATCATCGGTCCCGAAATCTGCCAGTAGGCAGATGGCCACGGCCACCATGGGGCTGTTGCGCCAATGAAGAAGAAAAAAGCGGAGAAGTCAGGTGGATTCAAACAAAGAGGTGTAACAGGGTAGAAAGGTCAATTCGCAGTTCTTTTTTAATCACAATGAAATTATTTTTAATTCTTAACACAATTAAAATTTCAAATGACATAATATTAATGAAAAATTAAATTAAAAGATTCCTATAAATACTATTAAGTTTTAATATTTTTTAAGTTATTTAATAACCATTAATTTTTAACTGTATTAATTTTTCCCCTTCAAAACTGCATTGCACCGCGAGCACGCATGTTTGATTGGCGCCCCTAGCAAGTAATCGATTCGTCCGTTTCTGCCTTTATAGCGGGTGTTTATCTTTCCACAGAATAGATGATAATTTCTGTCGAATGACAGCAAATATCTAGCAGAGTCACGTTACATAGGGTGGATCCCGGAAGCCGCTGTACTGCATCTATAAAGCGCTACCATAATTTAGAACGAATATTTCCAATAGTGATATTCTGAGGATTCGAATCCTCTTCTCTCAATTCAACGAGAAGGCTTTCCGGCTAACACATTTATCATGCACATTTCCGAAATAAAAAATTACTGTTTCGCTTCCCTGTTAAGACTCGTTCCCATCGAGGCGTGAGGCTTTAAGCGCGAAGCGTTGACCAATCACCAGCCTCACCACGTTCGCCTGAAACCGGTTTGAAATGCACCGCTTCGAGTTGACCAACTTCACTAGGTGCAATGCTATTTCTGACGTTTCGAAAAAGGGGTCGAAAAATTTTCTCTCCTGTCGCGTGACTCTTCAACGTTTCACGTCTCGGTGGGAATAAGCCTTTACGGTTTCGAATCAAGATCCCTTAATTTTGAAACAACTCGTGGCCCAGTAGTAAGGTGATCAACTGGGGGCAAGAGTGATCAGATTCGAATCCGTTTGCGGCGTTCGTTGAAGTCACTATTTTCAGAAACGAGAAGACTCGATGATGACTATGATAAAGTGTGTAAAATGTCTCGTATCGACAATGAAACTGCCTGGCGAGAGTTTTCACGGAAATGTTCCATATGACATGCGAATGAGAGGAATGTTACCCTTAAATGTCATCACGTCCTCATACATCGGTGGGCTGTTTGTGGCACTTCTACACCCAAAGAAAAAAAGCTTAAAGTGGATTCCGAACCACTACAAACATTCATTATACCACCGGGATTCGAACCTGAACCCTGTAGTACCGAGTGCCAAAGCGCTAGCCATTTGGCCATTATGCCTCCGATTCAAAACCAAACATCCATGCCACAGCCAGAATTCGAACCTGAAGCTTGTGGTACCGAAGGCGAGAGAGCTAGTCAATTATTGGCCATCAGTCCACCAACAAAAAAAGGAAGAAAAGAAATCAGACATGCGCGTGTCACCTCATAAACAATCTGATGCTGCAAGAAACATTTATTGCGAGTCTCTCAGTTTCATTATTTCCGTTATTATAGGTCTTTTTTTTTTATGTAGGTGAATTTACAAGACATTTCATATCATACTATTTATCACTCTCTTGTTCAAATATCGCATTTGCAACTGCTCAAGTATGTAAATGAGAAAACTAAATGGCTTCGCTCACACGCACAACAATACGAATCTAATCTATAAAATAAAGAAGGATGATTTATAAACATGCATGTTTACATATATATCTTTCAACTCTCGCAAACAATACCCATCATTTTATGGGTAAAAATAATCTGCTGGGTCGATATATACAGGTTACCCATGAAATTTAGAATTTAATGTAAGAACAAAACGCATAACAGCAATCTTAAACAAAGAAATTAGAAATATCAATGAATAATATTCAGGCAATAAATTATGTTCATCACTTATAGTTCAAAACAGGAAAAAGAAAACCGATTAAATAAAAAATTAAAAATAAAACTACAAACTTCAAACGATTTTATAAAAAAATACACATTATAGAAATTTAGAAATAAATAAATAGAGTTCCAAACGATTATATAAAAAAAAAACATAAAAGAAATTCATAAATAAATTAAAAAGAAAAATACACTTAAAAAGAAATTTAAAAATAAATAAAAAATAAAAAACTACAGAATTCCAAACGATTTTCCTTTCTTGAAAATTTCATTTTCACTTTGAAATAAAAGTGTCTTTGCTTTCATCAGACGATATTTCAGAACAATTTTTACATTATTTAATTATTAGCACGTGAAAAAAACTTAAATGAACCAATAACAATAGCTTGTGAAAGAAATTTTTAAATAAAATTAGTCAATAAGAAACGTTGAAAGTGGTCAAGGGCAAAAAAACTCCGTTCTCGAAAACAATAACCATAATTTTATGGGTAAAAATAATAGGCTGGGCCGATATATCTAGGTTACCCATAAAATTTAGAATTTAATGTAAGAACAAAACACATAACAGAAATCTTAAAGCAAAAAAAGTATCAATAAATCATATTCAGGCAATAAATTATGTTCATTAATTATCGTTCAAAACAGGAAAAACGAAAAAGATCAAATAAAAAATAAACTATAGAATTCCAAACGATTTTATTAAAAAGCACACATAAAAGAAATTTAAAAATAAATAAATAAAAAATAAACTATAGAATTCCAAACGATTATATAAAAAAGCACATAAAAGAAATTTAAAAATAAATAAATAAAAAATATACTATAGCACTCCAAACGATTATATAAAGGAGCACATAAAATAAATTTAAAAATAGATAAAAAAAAATAAACTATAGAATTCAAAACGATTTTATATACAAAAGCACATAAAATAAATTTAAAAATAGATAAAAAAAATAAACTATAAAATTTCAAACGATTTTATATATAAAAAGCACATAAAATAAATTTAAAAATAGATAAAAAAAAATAAACTATAGAATTCCAAACGATTATATATATATATATATATATATCTATATATATATATATATATATATCAGAACAATGTTACATTATTTAATAATTAGATCGTGAAAGGAATTTAAATAATTATTATGCATAAAAATCCCATAAAAAAAAATTTTAATTAACCAATGTCAATAGCTTGTGGAAGAAATTTTTAAAAAATTAACCAATAAGAAACGTTGAAAGTGGTCAAGGGCAAAAAAAAAAATTTTACTCTGGAAAACAATACCCATAATTTTATGAGTAAAAGAAAAGAAAAATTAAAAAAACTCAGTAAATGTAAAAAAACCAGGACTTTTTAACTGGGCGCTCTCTTCGCCGCTACTGCATTCCAGGTAGAAGTGCGTTCTACGAATTTATGAGGTGATATATCCATGGATATATGCTGGCGCGTGTAACAAAAGTGGTTGCCATTGAATGCTTAATTCAAGTTTTTATTTGTGGGAAAAACCCTTACCTCAAACAGCAGTCCGTCACCGGACACGACAACAATGCCGTCCCATTGCGAAACGTCTGCCTTTTTCATGAAGTCTCTCGCGCAATTAGCACGATCTGCAAAGAGATAAAAATTACATAAATATAATATATACATCACATTACATTACGTTATCATGAATTGTTCATACCGAATGAATAATGAAAGGTCAAAACAGTTTAAATGGGCGCATTAATAACACCACTTAATATTCATGCACTCATATTATAAATTAAATTGAAGAGGAAACTTCTTCATTCCTTTAGAGCACATGCTTGCCAACACAATTTAAAATTTAATTGCATTATTGCTCCATCCTCAAATCAAGGGAAATTTTGATGACGAAACTCTTAAAAATGAAAGATTGCGACGTCCTTTTCAATAATTTAAATATTTGAAATTGTACGCCTATTGCATTCAAGGTAGAAAAAAGATTGCAGTATACTTTAATAATTAACTTAAAAATTAAATGTTATCCTCAATAGTGTAGGGGTGATTTACTGGCACAAACTGTTTTAAATAATACTGTGGCAATTTTTCTCACAGGAAGAGCTTTGGCCTTTCATTCCCAGGAGAGAGGAATGTATATTCTTTGTCAAGTACATAATAATAATCCATCACTCAAATTTGGCAGCAGAGAAGCAGTGTCGTGGGTAGTTATATGGAATGCAATTAGAGTTTTGTACTCATGAGAACAACCTGCCACTCAAATCTGACAGCAGATATTTGGTGTCATGGATAATGAGACCTCGTGAAATTAGCGATTGTCTTTCCGACCTTCACAGGTCGAAACAATTACAGATGGAATATGGACTACACCATAAGTTGTTGCATCGTGATTGATGTTAGATCAAGAACTGAGAAAATGTCTACTCCAGAGAAGTGAGGGAAGCTGAACCCTCCTCTTGGCGAATTTTCTTAAAAGGAAGTTTTTGGTGAAGATGGAGAGTTCTGCGAAGTGTGGACTAGATGTATTGTTTTGTCTATTTCTCTCAAGTGACTGAACAGGCCGGAGTTCCACCTAATTTTCAAAGTGAACCCCTTGTGGTTTCGTATCACACCGTGTGATACGAAACCACAAGGAAACAACACGTACACTCGAGAACTCTGAATATCATCGATCTTGGAGTGAACTGTACTTGTGATTTAATCGTGCACCTATGATCAAATTTTATTTTATTTTTTCATTTCTTTGTATAATACCCCAGAGTTCATTATATATATAGTGCTTGCAAATAAAAATGAAAGTGATCCCACGTACCCGAAAGTGGCCCACTTCTTGAAGCCGCTATATGTCTAATATAGGCCGAGACGTTACAAATACCAAGGGGAAAAACTTTAGTGATGCTAAATCCGGTTCAAGAATTTCTGCAATTTCTTTCCCTTTTAGGTCTATCACTTCGATGCCTATAGCACCAGTATCACTAAATTTTTTTCACTCAATTTCATATCGTCATTTCGTATTTTAATTTCGTATCGTATCGTCAATATTTCGTTTATTCTTGGTTGACCTATTTCTCGTTCAGAGTTTCATTCCGAACTTTTAATACATACCGCAGCGCAAGACGAAACTAAAAAATAATATTTGACAATAAAGATGGGAAAATGGCACCTTTTTTATATCCATGTTAAAGAATTAATGTTAAGGCAGTGGATTGGACATGTAAAAAATGTGGATATGTTACAAAATTATTAGTTAATTGGCGAGCATGTCGAATTTCGGATCCTTCGGTACATACATTAATAGATTAGAATAGTATAGAATTGATTGTGTCTTTTTACCATCAAAATGAAACACAATTTGCAACATGAACGTGAAACAACAAAGTCGTATAATTACTTCTTATACGTAAAATAGCAGAACCCGGCGTACGTTGTCCTCCAAAAGGGAAAAAAATAATAATAATACAAAACTGAAATCTGCTCGGCAAATTTCAATTTATCATGTGTGAACATTAGAGAACGGATGAATAAGCTCAGGAATGTGCCAATGTTTAATAATGCACGAGATATATGAAGCAATTGATTGGAATGCTACAAGAATAGCGAAATTCAAATAGCCACATGAATATAGCAATGTTGAATAGATCAAGAACTTCATGAAGAATGGATTATTCAAGAATCTCTAAAATAATATTCAAAAGTAAGATAAATGTCGTCGCAAATTAAGAATGAAGAATTCCAAATTTTACAAGAAACTTTATCACATACAATACACAAAAAGAACATATCAAAGTTTGAAAATTCTATGCATAAATGAAGAATTCCAAATTCTACAAGAAACGTTATCACATACAATACCCAAAAGAATGTATCAAAGTTTGAATATTCTAGGCATAAATGAAGAAAGAAGTATTCCAAATACAATAAAAGCATTATACAGCTCAATAGGCATGGGAAAATGCCAAAAGTGATGCAATGTGAAACTTCAAGAAGAAGGAATTGATCAACGCACTACGAGTACTTATAGCTATTGGATATACAAATGTTTAAAATCCCAAGCCAAAAAGGTGAAAAGTGCTACAAAACCATGCTACAAAACATTTCAAGCAAAAGCCAAATTCTCCAGAAAATTCGTGAGGATTAATATTATTCATGAATCATTTCAAGAGTTAAAACGCCCAAACTGCCCTCTTTGCGCCAAAGTTTTTTAAAATCTCAAAAAGATTTGTCATAATTTAAGAACGATATTCATTTAATATTGAAAAAGGAAGTTTTTATTATTTTAAGCGGAGAAGAAGAATAATATTTCCGTCTACTATTTAGTAACTCCGGAAAGAGTTAACTAAATAGTAGACGGAAATATTATCATATTATTCAATATTTCCATTTCTTTCTTTTTATCGGAAATATTATGTCAATAAAAGAAAAATCGTCTGAAGTAATTATTAATTATTTTAATCGGAAATGGATGGCAAAAATTTCCGTTCTACTATTTAAAAATAACTTTGCTTTAAACGGAAATAATTTTACTTTAAAACGGAAATTTCAAATCCAATGATTTCGATAAAAATCGTCTGAAAGTAGATAAAAAAAGTTGCTGCGGTTACTGCTTCATAATATTTCAATACATAATACCAAGTAAAAATTTTGCAATTCAGTGAGTAGTTCTTAGTTATTGAGTCACATAATTTGTAATTAATTTTATTGCAACTTTCATAGGTTTTTTTTTTTTTGTTGTTGTTGTTCTATGTAGGCAAGTCGTTTTTAGAAAGAAAGAAAAAATCAGTACGTTGTCAGATTACTAGCACATGAAAAATAGAATGAATTATAAGATGATTCGATCCCAAAATTATCAAATGTCATTAAAATGAATAATATTTAGTTAAAAAATTATTATTATTAAGAAACGTAAGGGACAATGCAAAAGAAAAATTTTCTTAGATACGCAAGATTAAACGATCAGCCTTGTCAATAGAGGATGCTTTGAAAGCACTTAACTCACTAAAAGAATCGACGATTTGATGAAAATGGTGCATAGCGAAAAAATTACGATAGAATTCTAATTAGTTCTTTTCTATTTAAATAAAAACCGTACAGACGTTACTCACTTTGCCTTACCCAGGGGGCGCGTGTAGCTTGAAGATAAGCCACGGACGCGAAGCAACAAGACCCCCCGCAACGCTCTGCGATCCTATTAGGACCGGGACCTACGGTTTAAAGTGGATTCCAAACCCCTACAAACATCCATGGCACCGCCGGGATTCGAACCCGAAGCCTGCGGTACCGAGCGCCAGAGCGCTAGCCACTCGGCCATCAGGCCCCAGTTTTCTAAAGTAAAATTGCTCTTTTAATTCCCCAGAAATCGTCTGCTTTTATTAGCATGTCACTAAAAAATTAAATTAAATTAAACATTCTGAAATTAAATCTAAACAAATAGAATATCGCAAACGGCCTAAATGGCTAGCGCTCTGGCGCTCGGTACCACAGGTTTTGGGTTCGAGTCTGGCGGTGCCATGGATGTTTGTAGTGGTTTGGAATCCACTTTAAACCGTAGGTCCCGGTCTAACAGGATAGTAGAGCGTGGCGGAGGTAGTATTACTCCGCGTCCGTAGCTTATCTTCAAGCTCCATGCACCTTCTGGCTAGTGCTAAGTGAGTAACGTCGGCGCAGCGCTTGCCTTAAGGTTATTACAATTGTCTAAGTGCTTGCCAGCTGCATTAGAACAAAAAAAAAAAAAAAAAAAGAATATTACAAACAGTATATTACATCTAAACAAATGAAGTCAGACCATTTTGTTTTAAACCACTTTTCATTGTCCAGTTGCTCAATTTCCCGTAAAAATAAATTGTACGACTTTTATGTTTTAGTACATGAATTTTATGGATATTTGAAATTCTAAGATAGAAATAAATTATACGAAGAAAATGGGATCATATTAAAAGCTTTTTATGTGTTTAACAATTTATGTGAAAGTAAATATTTACGATTCGTCATTTTCTCCCTAACTATGGTTCGACGTATCAGTTATTAATTAAATTTTAAGAAGTATATAATATTAATATCTTCATTAATTAATCTGTGATGAAAGTCAGTGACTACAAGTTATTATAAAAGGAATGTAAAATCGTTTAAACTTTAATTGCGAACAAAATGTCTAATAAAAAATAATTTCATTCTTTCTGTTAAGCTATCAAATATGCTTTTTATTTTACGATCAAGTATGACGGGAATTCCAATTTTCTAATCAATCTAAATGCATTATATTCCTCGTGAATTTTACACTGCTGCCATTCTGTTTTCATAATTTTGTGTACATGTAAAGATAAAAAAAAAAAAAAATGACACCCTAACGGCATGAGGGTAACTAACCAGGAAATGAAAAAAAAAAATGGTAGATATAAAAAAAAAATAAAAAAGCAAATTATGTTAAAATTATTTTTTATTTCCAAACGAAAAAAATTAAAAAAAAAATGTAACCAAACGATTTCTTTTAAAAAATAAAATGAGTTGTTATGCTTAAATTAGACAACAATAACGATTTTGGGCTGTTAGCAAGCGATAACTTATCTTTTTCAAGGTAAATACATACAAAGACTATTTTTTTTAAATATATGCAATAATAATAAGTATTAAAAAATTGATGGGCATATGACAACTGACGGACAATATTGTTGCACATAATAAAAAAAAAAAATCTCCGTATGTCCATCAATTATTTAATACTTTGTTATTTTTTTTAAATATGTGCAATAATATCAGGTATTAAAGAATTGATGGGTATACGAAGACAATATTATTGCACGTACTTAAAAAAAAAAATCTTCGTATATATATCAATCCATCAAAGTATTAAAGAATTGATGGATATACGAAGACTACATTTTTTAAAAATGTAGTCTGTAATAAGTAGTATAGTCTGTCTTAAAAATGCAGTCTTCGTATATCCATCAATTTTTGATGATATTTATTTTTTATACTATTGTATACCCATCATTATATTATTGCACATACTTAAAAAAAAGTATTAAAAGAATTGATGGACATATGAAGACTACTTTTTTTTAAGTATGTGCAAAAATATTTATTAAAGAATTAATGGACATATGAAGACTATTTCTTTTTAAGAATGTGCAATAATATTAAATATTAAAGAATTGATGAACATATGAAGACTATTTTTAAATATGTGCAATAATATTACGTATTAGAGAACTCATAGACATACGAAGACATTTTTTTTTTTTTTTATGTGTGTGCAATAATATTAAGTATTAAAGAATTGGTGGACATACGAAGACTATTTTTTTTAAGTAAGGTGTAAATAACATTAAGTATTAAAGAATTCATGGATATACAGAGACTATTTTTATTGCACATAATTTAAAAAAATCAATCAATAAATTACAATAATACAATTGATCAAAAGCAATATCAAATCAATTAAATAATACAATTGATCAAATCAATTAAGTAATACAATTGATCAAATCAAATTTTTAATCAATTGTATTACAGTACAATTGATGAATTATGCTTTAGCATTTTGAAAATATAACATTTAATTTTTATTTGTACCAAAAGAGATTGAAAGAAGACAAAATGGCCGAAAACTGCTTTTTAGAATTTTTAATCTATCCCACAAATTGAAAAATGTTTCAAGGACATTTGGCAGAAACAATTGAAGACACATGTACTGCCTATGATTGGTTCAAGGATATTTTTGGTTAATTTCGTTCTCTTGTGCATTACACTTGCTGGGTGAATAAAAATCAAAAGCAGGAACCAACTTAAAAGAGTTCTTAAAATGCTAGACAAGCTTTAAGAGAGAAGAAATGAGATCAAATTGAATGAAACAGGTTTCTCAATCCACAACACATCTTCCATATTTGCTTGCAAAAATAGATTAACGGAGTACAATAAAATGAGAATATTCAACACTTTTTCCTCTAGCGGCAGGAAATACAGTTAAAAAATAATAATAATAATAATTTCTTAATAAAAACGTAACCGAGTGACTCGCATTTTTCCTCGACTTTAATTCTCGTTTTTCATAGCGTTTCATTTTGAAAATCAAAATTACAATCTTTCAGCATCCATGTTTTGCAAAATTTTTAATTTCCGCAAAAATACTTTTGTGTCTCCTTAATTTTTTTTTTTTTTTTTTTTTTTTTTTTTTACCATTAAGTAGCATAATAGTTTTAAAGCCTTATTCGATTTATTTTATATTAATCAATAATAAGATTTAGAAAACAAACTTAAACTAAAATTTTAAAGACCGCAAAATATTATTAATAGAAGCAATTCATCAACATGCATTGAAATAAAACGGCAAATACGAGATGAATTTCAAATAAAAGGGGTTAATAAGTTGGTTATAAAATTAAGCAGAAGAATAGAAACAAAATTTCATTAATGGTTGCATATACTAAGTGTCTACTACTACTACTACTACAGCACACCAAATCACTGTGCCTAGAACTGAGTTGCCCCTTTACAGTTTGGGAAGGATGTGGGTGAGAAGCCTGATTGGGCTCTGTGACGCTCTACGGTCCTATGAGACCGGGACCTACGGCTTAAAGGAGATTCCGAATCATTACAAACATCCATGGCACGGCCGGTATTCGAACCCGAAACCTGTGGTATAAGCTAGCCACTCGGCCATCAGGCCCCATGTACTAAAGAGACTAACCTCTCATAATGAAAATCAGATTTGCTTTGGTTTGTCGTTCTACTGTCATTTTTTACACACTTTAGACTAATTAGACCTGGTGGCCAATTGGCTAACGCTCTGGTCATTGGTACCACGGGATTCAGGTTCGAATTCTGGCAGTGTCATGGATGTTTGTTGGTGGTTCAGAATCCACGTTAAGCTGTAGGTCCTGGCCTAATTAGCGCAAAGTGTGCAAAAGTGATCGTAGTGACAAACCAAACTAAAGGAAAATCAGGAGATTATTTGAAGACCCTTTTTCTTCGGGATGTTTAAGTCATAGAAATATAATGAACAAATTGAAGTTTTTAATCGTACAATATAATTTTAAATGGTTTTTCATTAACATTACAAAATAAACAATCATTGACACTTAAAATTGCAGAATACCTAAGTGTAAAAATATTCACTATTTAAAAGTCATTGAATTTTACACACACACAAAAAAAAAAAAAAATTGTAAAACGTATCCCTGAAATACTTAAATAGTAATAATACAGTGAACGAAATTAAAATTTTCTGCAAATATAGAATAAAATTTATAACCTCCAACGCGTGTTCCCCACAACCTTGCATTTCGATAACCTTTTGATTAAAGCCTTTAAAATGGGGAGAAAAATATCGATATTTTTTTTTAAAAAACGAAATACTTAATTTGTCTCATTCAAAATAAATAAAATATAAAAAATAAATAAATAATTGAAATTAAAAAAATTTGTAACGAAAATAAAACTCAAATCATATTTCAATGTATCGAGAAATTGAGTCGATCTTAAATTCAAATTTACGAATTCCACTCGAGTTCAATTAAAAATAAATGTTCATTCGAATTTTTAAAATTATATTAACTTAAGTGCTTTAAAAATTTAATTTTAGCATTTTAGAATAGATATTATTTCAGAATTCGTAACTGCTTTCAATTGTCAATTGTTTATTTCAATCGAACAATAGAAAGCCAAAAAGACAGTGTTTTCTACAAACTCAAAAATGATTAAACATCAAATAAAATAGCTTAAAAATTAAATAATACACAGTATTTTATAAAGAGACATTAATCATGATATCCTATTGCAATATTACAAAATATTTTCAAATTCAGATATTCGAAATTCTTGTTGAAATCCATTAGAAGTTCTAATGAAAAGAAGTGCAATAAATTTTCATGTTATGCTTTTTTATACTTATAAATATGAAAATAGCTTAAACAAGTTATAATTCATTTTTTTTTCCGAATTGCGCATAAACTATTATAAGAGTTGCAAGAGATTTTACTACATTTTTCTCGTTAAAAAAAAAACTTTTTAAATATCTCTCTAAGATTAATTTCACAATGTTTCCTTTTAACCTGAAATTTATTTGTGTAATTATTGCACGGAACATCCATAATTTCACAAAAAGTGTTCGTAACACGTTCTAAATACGATTACGAACAGAAGAATAAACAATGTCGAACGGAAAGGAGAAAAGAAATCGTCTGCTGGAAATTGTTGCATCAATTTCTGAATCCTGAGTCAAATACACAAAAAATAAATTTCGGTACAATTACAGTTAGTCACAGTGGCAGGAACGATAATGACTCTTCGATAGTCAGAAACAAACCTAGTTTCAGTAAAAGTAATCCACTAAAATCTCTCGCTTGTTTTCAAAGAATTACACTTCGTAGGAAATTAAATTTAATTTCTGTTCTTGAAAATAAAAGAAAAAAAGTGCATTATTTCTATATCTTCGGTTGTACTTTTTTTTTTTTTTTAATTCCTTCTATTAGCTCACACTCTCCCTATATATATCTTGTTCACATTTTCAATCGTTCATAAAATACTTTTTATTCCTCTATTCAAGTTCAAATACATTTTTTTTTTGAACTCGTAGTGGATGACACTTGATGTTAATACAGTTTTTTCAAATATTAATTCAGTAATTAAATTTAATTCATTTATTTTAGTTTTTTTATTTAGATTTAAGTTGCGTCTATCTACCAATAGATGGTGCCAGATAAACTTAAAAAATGAATGAAAATTATTTATAAAGGACTTTCTGTAATAAAACGAAAAAAAAAGTAGGAATTGACTTAAAAAAAATTTTTTTTATATTACTTGTTAAGACTTAACTTGGCAATTTTAACTTGCGGTTATCATATTCGTCAAGTTATGTTATAATGAAAAATGGGTGTTTGTTTTTACTGATGTAACGGTTGTGCATGAATTAATATCTTTATACACTCAAGAGCCAAAACATTATGACCACCTGTCAATAACGAGTTGGCCCACCTTTGACGCGAAACACAGCTTCGACCCGCCTTGGCATGGATTAATACCAGTTAAATACCACTTCCACTTGACCACGTGCCTTCCACGTCATCCATGCGAGTTCATTGCAAAATGTAGGGGTGGTCATAATGTTTTGGCTCTTGAGTGTATATATAATTTTTCTGTACGTGTGGTTTGTCACTGAACTCCTCCTAAACGGCTGGAACGATTTTGATGACATTATTTGTGTGCGCGTTTTAGTGCTTCCCTGGTTTATATTAACAATTGGACTCGGTAGGTGGCATTGCAATCGATATATATTTATAAATATGTAATTCTTCTGTACGTATGTTTATTAAAATATATTAGCACATATTAAAATATATTTTTTTTTATAATGTCCAAAGTAGTGAAAAACCAATGTATACAAAAATACATTATGTGCATCCCTCTATTCAAAAATGAACCGTCGAAATAATGAGAAAGAATAAACTTTGATTTTAAAATAATATTCTTGCGAATATAGGACAGATATTGCCTGTTTTATGTAGGAGCTTACGGTTATGAGTTCGCAGAATGATTAAATTATATTCTGCGAACTCATGATACGCGCGAATCTGGAACATCAAATATAACAGGTTCTATGTTCCACTTTAAGTGGCCTCAGTGACGTAATAATAAACACAATAATAATAGCTCATTATGTTTCAATTTTTCACTCCCAAAAAATGTCTATAGTGGGTCTAAATCTAATAGGGGGATAAATAATTTTATAGGCGGCCCGCGGAGTTAGGATGCATTTCAAAGCGGCCCGCAAGATCATTTGGATTGGTCATCCCTGGTCTTGACAGGCGGCATGGTGGCCAAGCGGCTAGCGCTCTGGCCTTTGGTATCCCAGGCTTTAGGTTCGAATCCTGGCGGTGGCATGGATGTTTGGGAGGGGTCGGAATCCACGTTAAACTGTAGGTCCCGGTCTGTTTAGCTCAAAGTGTGTAGAAGATGACCGTAGAGTGACAAACCAAACTGGTCTTGACACTCCGGTATGTTTATTAACTCAGTTGGGAACAAAGTTCATCATATTGAGCATGGAGCATCTCTGTCATATCCACATGGCTAACTGTAAGAGATGCGATACATTTGGTGCATTTTCAAAATATAAAATAAGTTCAATGGGTCCTTTTTCTTTTTTCTTTTTTTCTTATTATGTAAAGCAGTACGATTAATGTATTCGCCAAATTGCATTCAATTCCAATTAATAGAAATCTCACATTCAAATTTTCCTGATCTAAATTTTTGAAAACAAGTGTATAAAACAAAGCAGGTACAGATGGGTCACATCTGATAATTTTCTGAAAATTAAAGTACAGGATAACAGCCACAAAATGTATTATAAGTACTCTTGCAATTACTCGTGAAAAATCTTCAAGCCCATCCATGGACGAAATCTCTGAAATTTCAATAAAATGAAAAACTTCTTTGGTTCGATGCTTTTATATAGCAAGTTATTCAGTGAATCAGAAACAATTAGAAGACCATAAATATATAAAGAAAAAATGTTTATATTTGTAACAGTTGTACTCATCCTCTGTCTGAATAAGGAAAGTTTCGGTTCGGTTAGCTTGCTGGGCTTCTAACTCAACTGTCTAGTTCAGGGGTCTCCAAACTACGGCCCGCGGGCCAAATCCGGTCAGTCAGTGTCATCCATCCGGCCCGCGACAGCGAATAGTTTATTGTTGCTGTAAAAGGCTGAATAAAAAACACAGAATAATAATAACTCTGTTTTATTTACTTGATAGGTAAAGCTTAATGACAAGCATAATACGCGGAAATTTAACTTAAGCATACCAACTAACAAGTAATTGAAATGAATCCCACTAGCATTATAAACTAGTGAACATCCCGCGATCACCCTCGGTAGTTATGTTGGGGTAAAGAGTATCGCATATGTATGTATATCCATGTTTGGAATGTATACATCCATAATCGAACATACGATTTTTATCCAGAAAATCCTTCAGGAACGGAACAGCTAAACGAACGCGAATGAAACCGCGGGGTGTCCGCTTTCCAAAAAAAAAAAAAATACTAATGAGATTTGTGTAATTGTGATTTTTAGCGCGTACTCTTCGACTGGTCTAGAAATTATAGATAATGGCAGAAAAATTAAAACGATTTTGGCCCTTGGTACTTACTGGAGTAAACAGTATGGCTCTAAGGCTGGAAAGTTTGGAGACCCCTGGCCTAGATCAAAAACCTGGTGTAACCAATATACAGTGGATAAAAAAGTATTGGCAATGGCCTATAAATGATCCTATTTTCTAACAAAGTATGTTTACAAATTTTATTTTAACATAGCTATTACAGAAGGAGAAAAGACAAACAAATATAACGAAATTTTCATTTAAATATTTTTTTTTAATCAAAATCTACGAGAAAATCCAAAATTTACATGATAAAAAAGTATTGGCAAAATTATGAAATTGACAAAATTATGAGCGAAAACAAAATCAGTATATGTTTAGTACTTTGTATGCATACCTTCTGCATCTATAACAGCTTGTAATCTATTTCTCATAGAGGAAACTAAGGTCTTTATTGTACTGTTGGGAATCTTGTGCCACTCTTGCAAGAGTAAACGTTTGAGGTCGTCTTTACTCGAAATTTTATGTTTCTTGATTTCTAGATCCAGCAGGTGCCATAAATTTTCAATTGGATTGATATTAGGCGATTGAGGTGGGGTTTTTAATTGGCGAGGAGCATTGTAGAGTAGCCATTCACGGGTGAGATTCGCTGTATGCTTGGGGTCATTGTCTTGTTGAAAAACGAATGATGTTCCCAAGTCAAGATTTTTAAGTTATGACGCAAAATGTCAATGTATGTACGTGCTGTCATAATACCATCAATAAAATGCAGGTTGCCAATTCCATTAGCTGCCATACAGCCCCAAACTAAGACGCTGCCTCCACCATGTTTTACAGTAGCAGTTAAATGTTGCTTTTCCAATTCAGTATTTGGCCTCCTCCACACATATCGTCGTCCATCACTGCCGAAAATGTTAAACTTTGATTCGTCGGAAAAAATAACTGTGTTCCAAAACTCTTCAGATAAATCAACGTTGGATTTTGCGAAATCTAATCTCTTTCACCTATTTATTTCCGAGATGAATGGTTTCTTTCTAGCTGCCCTTCCATAATAACTTCTCTCGTGTAAAACATTTCGTACAGTCTGTACGCTGAAATTTTTTTGCGAAGTGAAAAGCAATATCTCTAGCTATCTGGGGTGCACTTATTTTAGGGTTTTTCTTAACCTTGTTAATAATGACACGTTCTTCTCTTGTAGAAAATATTCGAGGTCGTCAACTTCTAGTCTTATTTTCCGTTGATCCTGTTTCCTTGAACTTTTTACAACACTTCTGACAGTAAATAAACTTATATTGAACTGCACTCCTATAGCACGATAAGTTAAACCTTCATTTCTGAGCCTAATAATCGTGTTTTTAACACTAGCGTTCAACTCCTTCGATTTCGAAGTCATTTTACTGCAGTAATCGCAAAATAATGCATAGAAACTTTTGGAGTAGTTTTGCAGACTTTATACCGGTAGAGTTTCTTATCAGTCGAAACACGTGACTTCAATGTAACAAAATTTGCATAGCAGTTAAAACTTTGCCAATACTTTTTGACATGCAAATTTTCGTTTTTGAAAGAAAAAATCGTAGAAAATGCAAATTAAAATAAAATTTTTACTATTTTTATATATCTAAGATGTCTTGTATTTAATTACGACAGCTAACATATTTTATTTATTTGTCAATATGAATAAATTATGGCAATTGCCAATACTTTTTTTACCCACTGTACCTCTCCAGTATACCATAAAAATTAAAAAACTAAACAACATTTTATTTAGAGAAAGGAAAAAAAATGAAACGATTTTTTTTTTCTTTAAAAAACTGATGAATTATATCTAAATAATAACAATACTAATAATAAATATTGTTATTAAATTGTTATGAAACTGTTTGTATTTTATACTAAACTAAAAAAAAAAAGTCCAGCAAGAAAATAAATTCTTGAACAACAACAGGATTTTATAAAAATAAAAAAAATTTATATCGCAAACGATAAACAAGTGATAGCTAACAGAATCGCAGTGATAAATATACAAAGTTCATTGCACAAAAACAGAAACTTAAAAGATTATAACAGTTATTTAGAACTAAAACTAAATTCTTAGTTTTATTCAAAAGTTTCGATAGAGCTATCACTAACTCTGCCAAATTTGTCGCCAACTTGGCGATATTTCTAGTCATTCATCTTATTGGATTCTTTCATTTTCTACGAGCTTTTTTTGGAATTAAGGTGAATGCCACAGATCTTTTTTCAGAATAATATTTTATAAATACGCAAAATAAAATTCCAAATGGAATAAAAAGTTAAAATATAGTTGCTTTTTTTCTCGGTAATATAAAATAATAATAAAATATATTATAAAATATAGTAGAATCAAACTTTTTAAATAAGAACGGTGCAAAATACTATTGTTTTTAAGAACACAACACTTATTTATGCTACGTTGAAATTTAATAATTTTTTTCCCCTCCAAATATTGTCTCGATTCAAAAAGATGAATTATTGTAATTGGAATAAATTTCCTTATAAATACGTGAAATAAAAGAATTATTAACGACAATTTTTGCAGCACTAACGCAAAATAAAAACATTCCACAAAATAAATTGAGCATTCTAAAAAACACAGACCAATAAAAAACGTTTATTTATTTATTTTTTTGTTAATGAACAACTATTTACAATAATCCATCAAAACAATTTCTTTTTATTTAATTCTTATCAAGATTGACGAAGTTCTTATCTTTGGGAGTAGAATGAAAAAATATAGGAGCAATGTAATTGATAAGAATAAAATTTTTGAATTTTTCCAAATGTAAAAAAAAAAAAAAAAATAACTATTATTGTTATTCATTCTAACCCCAATTAGTTCTTATCAAGATAAACGAATAGAATGTTTGCGTGAAAAACAAAGAAAAATTAGATAAGCGAAAGTTGTGTATTGGTTCATAAATATTATCTTTTAAGATTATAAACTGATACGGGAAAATTATTTTTTTTTATAATGTCATTTTGATAACATATACGATAAAACGACTGATAAGGATATTAAAAAAAAAAAAAAATGTTAAGCCATGTTATGAAATAGAGCCGATAATAAAAATGTTATGGCAACAATCCAATTAGAACCTAAATAAACATTTGAACAGTTCAACGTTATTTACATAGTACTTTATCATATCAACAGCACATATTTCACTTTTTAACTGGAAATGGAGATATTTAGTAAATTAAGTATGTCATGAATATTCAAACTGATGAAAATACATACATAAGTGTTTGATAGATTTTGTAGAAATTGACTGATAGATTTTGTAGATATTTTTCATATTTGAATTAAATTAAAATATGCTATTTTTACCAATATCATTTCATTCTACTTACAAATAAATACTGTAACCGTGGCTCCACATACGCAACCATGTTTCCTCCTACTCACAGCAAGAGCACCTCTTGCGTCGTACAGAAGAAATCGTCAGTTGGCATCGAGACTCTCGCCCTATGCATGGCGCCACTGGCGCTGAATTACAATCACTCATCCCGAGAGCTAGAAGTGGAATCCTTCCACTCATCTTTTATTGTATATCGTTAAATATGCTACATGTGTGATAAATAGTGTTTATACTTTATTGTGGTGTTAATGCCGTATTTACGTTCTTGTAAAAATAAATCTGTGTGTTCCTGGACTAGTGACTCGACTCGACCACACCCAGATCCAGCTGCACAAACAAACAAATCGCCATCTACTACAATACATAAATAAGTTTTTTTATATGTACCTCACGCAGTACAAGATTATACATGTAAACTAGAACGCAAAAAAAGACAGTCAATGATGATTCTGATAGCATATGTACGCGTCTCGCATCGACAATCAAGCACCACAGGTGTTTCTTGAGGTCTCTTTTGTGTAAAACATACGGAGATACCTCTGAAATTCTTCCGGAAAGGCAAGATTTCCCCCTTCGGTGGAGGATCGTATCATACTTAAAAAGAACTCGAGGTTCCAATATGTGTGATTGAAAGATACCAACACCGCACCAAGATTGATTCCTACCACATACCAACACCGCACAAGATATTCCAGCACATACCAACACCGCACCCAAAGAATGTCAACATGATCTGCTTCCCACTCTCTGATTGGACGGCGTTCAGCGATTGCCACCATAGTATCTGGTGGGCATCTAGCTTAAAGCTGGTTCCAATATATGTAAAAGATTGATTTCTACTACATACTAAAAATCACACTCGGCAGAACGTCAATCTGATCCGTTTCCCAATCTTTGATTGGTCGGCGTTCAGCGACGTGACACCGTAGTATAGTGCAGGTATGGGCAAACTACGACCCGCGGATAGAACTTTAATTTAACGATCCGAGGCAAATTAAAAGAAATATATATATTATATATCCATCTCCTTTTTTACTTTGATTAAATATTATTTTTTTTCTTCCTTTTTTCAAAGGACTGATGATCTTTTACTTTCTCCATTTTTGTTCTACAAAACATAAATTGATACAAACATAGATTACTACCATGCCTTTCAACGTAAATTGGAAGCAGTGAGGTCAGATTTGCAGGTTGAATTAATTGAGTTGCAATCTAACAATCATCTCAAGCAGTTGTTTCTAAATATGCCAAAGTTAAAGTTTTACAAATCATGATCGAATGTAAGTTTCCCAAATTGAATATCTCACCCCCCAGAAAATGAGTGCTATGTTTGCTTCAACTTATTTATGTAAACAAGTGTTTTCAACTATGAACCTTAGAAAGAATTATTTCAGAAGTAGACTGACAGATGAGCATTTAACCTCGTTCCTTAGAATCGGTCCATCTCACTTCGAACCTTAATATAAGGAACTTTTAATACTGAGATCGCAATTTCATCATTTATTTAAATTGTAATAAGAGTTTATAAAATTTTAGAAAAATCTATCTTGACTCGCCAGACTTTTTTTTTTTTTTTTTCGATTTTTGGCCCGCGACCGAAAAAGTTTGCCCGTCCCTGGTATAGTGGGAATCAACTTAAAGCTGACTTGCAAATTAACAAGGGTTAGCATCACAGCCACCGTTTCAGAAACAACAAGGCTTCAAATATTACGAAGGTGTACAAGTGTCTCACTGTTTTAGGGTTTCTCTTATAAGACATACAAAAACCTCTTGAAAATCTATCAATCAAGGGACTACACTATATGAAGTATACTATTCACAGCCAATAAGTCCTCAGAAAACTAATATTGTTTTTAGAGTGTTATATAGTGCACCCCTCTCCATATGGATATATCCTGAAGTGGACATTCAAAAATTTATTCCTATTTTTGAAGCACAGAATTTTTTACAGGAAAGTTATTTTTTACCGAGCTATGACAGTATGGTTAAGTACTTTTGATTTTGAACATGACGAACAATTTAAAGATTAAATTTTCTATGGCATCATTTTCTAACATCAGTGAAAAAAAAAAATCAAAGAAGTCTAAAGAAAAAAACCGAATAATTTTCAAAAAAACAACACTCATGATGAAATAATGGAGGTTATGCAAATAGACATAGTACAAAATAAATAGTACTAATAAATAAAATAGTACTTAGATGTAGTACCTATTTTATTTTTTAACAAAAATAAGAATTTTAAAGTTATTAAACTAATATAAAATTAACACAATTACAACCTTTTATAAAAACTATTGTACATGATATTAACTATAAACCTATTGTAATAATGGTGTATTTTTCTCAGCAAAACTACAACAATAGTCTCTTTTAACATGGTGTTATGCTATGGCAAATGCTAGGATTTGCAATGAATTTTCTTTTTTAAAGCATCACTTAATATTCTCAATCTAAAACATAACCAATTTATTAAACAAATAATTATATTTCGCATCCCAATTATTGGATTTAACAACATAAAAATGAAGAAATCCTCAAAAATGCCTTATAAAAAGTTAATATAAAATTATAAACCTTAACCTCAAAGGAAATATAATATTTATCTTAATAAAATTGTTAATAATTTAATATATATGGCTATATTACGATAAAATAAGGGAATGAAAAAATTGAGAAGGAAAACAAAATTCAAACTTTAATTAAAAATGACTAAATTTCAAAATTTGTTTGTGTGAAAAATAATGCTTAATATAAAAGGAAAAAATGACATGCTCAAGTATTATTTTCTAAAGTAGAAAATGCTCAATTTATGTCCCTGTAATAACATGCATATTAGTTTGGAAGTCTATTCGAGTTCTATTCAGGTAATGTGCATTATAGTCACTATCTTGGAAAAATTACTCGACTCATTTGCTACCCAGAAGAAAATCTCCCATAGACACACACTAAGATTGCTTGATGAAGTTTTTCTAGGTTTCCTACCATATAACAAACATATATAGTCCTTTTAAAAGGCCTTAATCTTAAAGAAAACATAATATTTCTCTTAATAAAGTTAACAATTTGATCTATTCCATTGGCTATATGCTTATATAGTAAGTGCTTCTGAAATGTGGAGAGAAAAAAAATAATCGACTAAAAATAAAGATTTTTCTAGTGTAGTTTTTTTTTTTTTTTTTTAAATCAATAGTAAAAACATATAATTGCTCACAGAAAATTACTTAAGGAAATTAGTCTGCATTTATGTCAAACAGGGACCACTAATATCAGTTTCAATGTAATTATTATGTAGTAATGGCTCTAGATTTTCATAACATAAGGCTGAAATTTGACGTTTTCTGTTTTTACCCTTAAATTTAGAAATTAAATAGAGAATAGTTTAAGATATAAGAAAAATAAACAGAGAAAAGATGCTTTTAATTTCGACAATTAACTACAAGAGAAATAAATGTCTTCAAATGATAAATATGATTAGCAAATGTGTAATTAATTTTTATTTAAACTTTTTTGTTCATACTTAACTAATTTTTAAATTAATTTGTTCTTTCAAAATGTATAATAATAATCAAACTTATAATTCAGGAAGCTTTTAATTTTTCATATTTATATGCAAAATAAAATTCATATCTATTGCATTATTTTGTTGAATTCCCATAATCTAATTATTATAAATTGTATAACTTTAATAAAAAGACTACAAGAAGTGAATTTTTTTTTATATAGAGATATTTAAGAGTTCTAATGAACAGAAGAAAGTTTCAATACATGTTTCCATTTCATGTAAAAATCAGAAAAATAAAAAGATGTAAAATCTTACCAGTAATAAGAACTTCATACTGTGTATCACTTTCTACAAACAGTGGAATGACTCTTTCTTTAAATATTTGATATGCTTTTCCAGGACCACTCTTAGGATTAATAATGACGAGGAATTTCTTGGAGGGTAGTGGTCACAACATCTGAATGCTAACTTCTGAAAGGAACAACATTAAGAGAGAAAGCAAAACATTAACATAAAGAATTATTTCCTATATAGATAACAAATTTTTAATGTTAATTTATTAAATTAATCAGTATCAAAAGTTTCTGTATAATTAAAAACACCTTTTTTAAATTATAAACTTTTGTGACAACTTTATGAATTATTATAGCTATAAACATTTTCTTTTTTTTTTTTTTTTTTTTCCTTTCATAATAATCATAAAATGCATTACTATCAATCATCAGTTTATGTGAATATATAAGAACTGCATTGAAAATAAAATGCAAAACTTATTTATATTCAAAATTGTATATCGTTGAGATTTAAATTCAAACAAAATCTACTATATACAAAAATTTTACAATTATTTTTGCACAATATGTAAAAAGGACAATTTAAATGATCAAAATTTGTTTTTCCTTCATTTTCAAACATTTAAAAATGTTACATTTTCATTCACATTAAAACATTATTTGAATTATATTAATTTAATCCTATTAATAGCTAAGAATGTAAAAGATTTCATATGAGCAAAGAAAGCTCATTCTTTTTAGCTTCAATTACGGTAAAATTATTTCAATCAATATTTCAATAAAATTATTATTTAAAAAATAGTAATTCAAATGGAAAATTAAATTCAATAAATAATTTTAGAATTAATATAATCAAATGAATTTTTAAAAATATTTTTTTTTCTATTATGTTTTGCATATAAAATTATACTGTTAATTTTGGACAATAACTAAAGATAATATCTTTAGAAAACAAAAATAAATAATAATTTTGACTTAAAAAATTAATCAAATTATTTGCATTTTTTTTAATCATCAAACAATTTTGACGATTCAACTATCTTAATTTTGTATAAATGAAACTTTGTATATAAAATAGAACTCAAGAAGCAGTTTTCCTGCTCATTTTCCTAGAAATTAATACAGCAATACGTAACGGTTGACATGTTCCCAGTTGTTGTTATGTTCTTATTATTCCCATGATTAGAAAG